>OY769911.1:16665876-16681335 GCA_963669185.1 Dyspetes luteomarginatus | reverse complement strand
ATTCTTGAGAGGCTCCTAGGCCTCTCCTCTGCATTGTTACTCTTTTCTATACTGCGTTCCTCTCGTTCTTCTTCTTCTTCTTCTTCTTCTTCTTCTTCTTCTTCTTTTTCTGTCGTATCATCTGTACGCTTTCTCTTCAACGTTTTTTTTCTTCTCCTTCGTCTTTTTCTACAAACTCGATTAGGTCATCTGTACTTAAATTTTTGACCATCTATACATGGAAAGTTGCTGGACTAATTGCCCTGCAGAGTTGCGGGGCCTTAATGAGTAAATCAAGAAGAGCTTTTCTTTTTATAATTCGATCAATTAAAAAAAAAGAAAAAAAAAAAAAAAATCTTCCTCCCAACTGTTGATTGTTGACTTGTCTGAATATTTATTTGATAATTTTTCCTATCTTTTAATAATTTTTGTACAATCATTAAAAAAAATCATTAGTACGTGAAATTCTTTGATTTATTTATTGCGATATTTTATCAAAAAATTTGTATAAAAAAAAAAAGAAAAGAATTTAATGTTTTGACAATCGCACAGCGATCACAAAAATTATTCCACTTGCTTTTATTTTCACTCGAGTCTTTTAATTCTACATGTTGACCTCATATTATTTTTTTTCACGCTCTCTCTCTCTCTCTCTCTCTCTCTCATGAGCGTGAACAGAAAATACCACACGGACGTGAGCAACGAACCTGCTGCCAGCAGGTTCAACAAGTTCAGGTTCCTTCGAGTTTTAGAGCTGAAACTCTCGTCGTCTCTTCCCTCCTCCTCCTCCTCTTTCATCTCCCCCGCGCCTTTATAACTTGGCACCTGCTCTCCGAGAGAGACTACCGAAGCCCGCGAGAACACGGCAAAGGCTGATCCTCATCGGCCCATATAACAAACACACAAATTCACACACACACACACATCGACAGGACACGATTTTCGTGGGATATTATATCGAGGGGAATTTCCAGGTAAATTCGGAGGCTGCGAGAGTCCCATTTATAATTATAAACAAAAATAAATACTTTTTTTTTTTTTTTTTTTTAGTGATAATTGATGCATTAATTAATTTATTTAAATAATGAGCTTATTTTTTTAATTACTCAAACAAAATAAGAAAAAAAAAATGCTACTTATTGCTCCTTCGATCAGAAATTTCACAATTTATTATCGAGGGTTATAATATTATGAGATATTTGTGTGCAGGTATCGGGCTGCAATAACTTAATTACATTCGATCACTTGCTGAGATCGAGTGGAGGAGCGAAAGAGAGAGAGAGAGAGAGAGAGAGTGATGTGTTCGAATGTCGAATAGATTGCCATGTATAAAATACACGGGAGGTTAAAGTTGGTCATGGACAAAGCTTATGGGTCGCGGGTGCATCGCCGAGGTCGGGGGATGCACCAGGGGCTACAAAGCGTGGGCGTCTTCAGTGCTCTTTCTCTCTCTCTCTCTCTCTCATTCTCTTTCTCTCTCTCTCTCTCATTCTCTCTCTCTCTCTCTCTCTCTCTCTCTCTCTCTCTCTCATTCTCTCTCTCTTATTCTCTCTACCCCTCGTATAACTCCACACGCGTATCCACGCTATACATATATAACCCTTCTCTCTCTCTCTCTCTCGGGGTGGTTTTTTTTTATTTTGCAAGGGCGGACCTCGCGAGAGAGCCCACATTCTCTTATTTATTGGCCAGAATATTAAGTTACTCAGGTTCACCACCACTCGAGCTATATACGAGTATTGGAAGGCCCTTTATATGTATATGTATATTGTATATGTACCTATAAGGGTATGTGTAAGGCCCTTTATATGTATGTATATTGTATATGTACCTATAAGGGTATGTGTAAGGCCCTTTATCTGTATATGTATATTGTATATGTACCTATAATGGTATGTGTAAGGCCCTTTATATGTATGTATATTGTATGTGTACCTATAAGGGTATTTGTAAAGCCCTTTATATGTATATGTATATTGTATGTGTACCTATAAGGGTATGTGTAAGGCCCTTTATATGTATATGTATATTGTATATGTACCTATAAGGGTATGTGTAAAGCCCTTTATATGTATATGTATATTGTATGTGTACCTATAAGGGTATGTGTAAAGCCCTTTATATGTATATGTATATTGTATGTGTACCTATAAGGGTATGTGTAAGGCCCTTTATATGTATATGTATATTGTATATGTACCTATAAGGGTATGTGTAAAGCCCTTTATATGTATGTGTATATTGTATGTGTACCTATAAGGGTATGTGTAAGGCCCTTTTATTCATCGCCGATATCTCTTTTCATTCTCTCTATCTTTTCTTTTCTTTCGTCGTCTTCGCATCTCAAAATGCTTCTTCTCTCTATTTAATTCGTTGCACTCTCTCGTCCTTAAACTGTAATGGAATAAAATGGTAAAAAGAAACGAAATGCATTAAATAAAAATAATTCTTGACGTTACAAAAGGGTTGCGTAATTTAGTTTTTGAATTAGAAAAAAATTTGAGATTTCAAATCGCAATTTTTTTGTATGTTTCTTGGAAGAAGGACAATCAGTGCATTCGAAAAAATGCAATTAAACTCGATACGAGTGGATGTCTATATATATATATTTTTTTTATTTTATTTTATATATATATATATATATATATATATATAATATACATATATATAAGTCTCCCATTTAACCTCGCGCATGTACACAAAATTAAAGGGCGATTGAGATAGAAAAATAAAAAAGTATATATATATATATATATATACAGTCGTTAAGAACGATTGGGCTGATGGAAGGCGAGTTAAAGGGCGGATGAGAATGGGGTGGCTGCGAGAGAGAGAGAGAGAGAGAGAGGTCTCGTTATCGCGATGCAACGATCTAAATTGATTTTAGATCTCGAAATTCGATTGCGCGATCGAGTAGCGAAGCGTTAATTAAGAGATACGCGCTCACGATCTCAATAAGGAGCGTTCTCGATTTATGAAATTGTTATTATACCCATCGAGCTCTCGCAATGTTGCCTGCATCGATCCCTCTCAATCTCTTTTCGCCATCTCTCTCTCTCTCTCGCCATTTCCTCGCTTCATTTTCGCTCATAAATTTTTCTTTATCAAGTGACCAACTTATTTTATTTCCCTTATTAATTTTTTTTTCATACTCATAATCTCGCATAATTCTTAATTATCTAATAAATTTTAAGCAAAATCACGACAAGTCAAATATTAAGAGGAGCTTGTAATTTATATTTATTAGAAAATATTAGAAAATAATTAGAGTCTATACGAAAAAAATTTAACAGAATATTATAATTATTTATTACGATCTTTTTAATCATTTTACGAAATGAAAAATAGGAAATCAGTTTTCCTTTGACATTACAGAGAAGAAATAAAATCGTCAAAAAATTTTTTTTTCTGTTAATTAGTAATTTCTAACATTTCACTATTTTTTTTTTTCATCATCTGTAAGAGTCTTCAGTGTTGTTTTTGGACTTAATTATTATACATATATTTTATGCTTTTGGTCGAAAGTCTCTCGGCTCGATCATAATACGGGTGCGGCCTAAAACAATTCTGATAGGCACAAATTATAATCATCCATCGCAAGCCGTTATATATATATATATATATATATATATATACTGAGCATAATCAGTACATATAGATGCTTATATGAGCACGAGTGACAAAGTCGGTGCGACAGGCCTCGCATATAAGAGAAACAACAGCCTAATATATATAGTAGGTATTTACATGCAGGCATATACCTAAAATATATAGATAAGTATATATTTGTCTTTTTTATAACTATATATATACATAACTATATATATATATATATATATATATATATATATATATATATATATATATATATATGTATGTATGTGTGTGCCTACGTGCATGTAGATGTACAAGTTTTGCCAGCGATGAATTCGCGTGCGGTCGTTTCAGGACTGCATTATGTGGTAGTGTGGAGGTGTGTCGACAATCAAGATTACGTGGGCGTATACACGGGCAGCCCAGAGCCAGCGGGGTCCCCCGCGTGGTAAAACTTCCAGAGCTCGAGAGCGTCTCCTCACCCCGTGTAAGCAAGTCCACCTTTTCTTACCTTCTTCTCCCTTCTTCACCTTCTACCGCGTCCCTTTCCCTTTTGCACAATTGCCATCTCACTTCTCATTTCAGGTTCGCGTCTTTTTCATCCTACTTCGGCCATTTGCGCGCGGGCGTGTGTGTGTGTGTGTGTCTGTATCTGTATCTGTATCCATATTTTTGTCTGTGTCTGTCCCTTTGTGTCTGCGATTGTGTGTCCGTGCCTGCATCTGTGTCTGTGTGCCTGTGTCTGTGTATGTGTCTGTGTGCCTGTGTGCCTGTGTGTTTGTCTTTTTCTGTGTGTGAGTGTCTGTGTCTGTGCTGTGTGTGTCTGTCTGTGTCTGTGTATCTGTGTCTATGTTACTGTGTGTCTGTGTGTTTGCCTTTTTCTGTGTGTGAGTGTCTGTGTCTGTGCTGTGTGTGTGTCTGTGCCTGTGTGACTGTGTCTGTGTCTGTGTCTGTGTCTGTGTGTCTGTGTGTCTGTGCCTGTGTCTGTGTCTGTGTCTGTGTCTGTGTCTGTGTCTGTGTCTGTGTGTATTTTACTCTCTTTGTTGTTCTCTTTTCACTCCATCCCATATCGTATATGCTATTTCGTTTTGTAATTTTTTATTCGAGTACCCAGCCCCTCGCTGCGTTGTTTGTCGATTTGATTGCTATATTATGCACATATTGCTGGTTGGGCGAATTAATCACGATATAAAATCTCGTTTTTCAAAGTATCCTTGAATGCAATAATTTTATGAAAATGTTTTTTTTTTTGATATTTGAAATTTTTGTCCTGGGGGAAAAAATATTTTTTGATTTATTTTCGGATTTTTTTTTTTCACCCCACGGTGTCCTGGAACGTTGTGATTATATTATCGTATAATTTTTTTTTTAATAAAATAATATATGGAATTGAGTATGAGAAATAAAAATCATAATTTATAGCATCGATACGAATCATAAAAGAATTATTATATATACTTCGTGAATCTTGTCGAGCCACGTGACTATATGCATGATATATTGGAATCGAAAAAATATTCCCTCGTGGACCACCGAGAGAATCTGTGCTTCGTTAATTAATCAATTAACCGCGTTATATATCGCATGAAACGTGCAATTTCTCGCCAGGAACGGTTCTGTGGCGATGATCAGACCGTCGTTCTCTCTCTCTCTCTTTAGTCCAGGAGATGAGGACAGTGTGGAGGAGCGCGCGCCTCGGTGAGAGATCTTGTGGCTTGGTGAACTGGTTCGAAGCGATATATATATATATATATATAGACAGATATATGTATATATATATACATACGTTCTACATACGCGGTGTCGGACACCGTCGAACTTCTCTTTCTGTGCTTTATCTTCTCTCTCTCTCTCTTCTTTTCTTCGCGTATATAAAATAAAAAAGGGTCGAAAATATCTCTCCTTCCTGTTCTCTTTCGCAGAATATAAAGTGAGCAAGAGAGACGCGGAGAAAGAGAGAAAGAGAAGGACGAAGAACGAAGGCGGATTGCGTGGAGGTTGCCAAGAGGGCACGACGAGAAAGAAAAGGAAAGAAACTCTCTCGAGATAAATTCATGAGTACACACGATGTCTGTACACAACACACACACACACACGTACGCACGCACGCGGGTGGCTCGTGTCAGAGAGCTCGCGTTCGACATGTTTCGTACTCACGCGGACTCTGTGCTTTAAATTGTTTTTTTTTTTTTTTTTCTCAGAGCTAAAGTTTGTACATTAATTTCGTATGCTTAGCCTCGTGTAAAGTATCATTTTAAAAAAAGTACTGCAATAGTTTAGTGTCACTTTGTAAAGTTTAATTTTAGCCTATTTTTCCAACAATCGCTTCTACTTTACTATCTTCGTGCCAGCATATATATATATATATATATATATATATATATATATATATATATATATATATATATATATACGATATGTATATACATATCGTTCAATTGTTTCCACTTAAAGATCAGGATATTTGCGTATTTTTTGCCTAATTGCTTGCCGGGAATTCACCTCCACCAGTTGCAGTTGGTTGCAGAAACAAATATACGATTGATTTTTATAACGGAAATATTGTGGAATTTTTTAAAAGAAAAATCCAAATTTTTTGATATTTTTTACGCCTTTAGATAGACAAAAAAACAATAAATAAATTATATTATAACTCAGAGAAAAAAATAATAATTACATGGTCATTCCGATTGTGTGTAGAAAATTCTTAGTCAAGGGGCGAATTGAAAAAAAAAAAGATAAAAGATTTCGTACCCGAAGGGGCTTTTTTATTAGCGAAAGAGAACGAGGAGAAAAGCTCTGCACAGCATGAGAATTATTCAGTGGGCAAAAAAAAAAAAATAAATAAATAAGTAAAGGTGTAGGAAGAAGAGCAGGCGAAAGAGCAGAGAGGAACAACTTCGACCATGCGCGCACCTTGTAGCTTCGCACTCGCTGTTTCTTCGATTTTTTTTTTTTTTTTTAATTCTCTTCATCCTCTTATTCGTCGTCGTCGTCGTCGTCGTCGTCTGATATCTTCTGAGCAGCTTTTGCGAATAATCGCACATTCGTATCTTCTCTACTATCCTCACTCTTGCCTTGGCAGCTTTTAATACTATTCATACGTATATATATATATATATATATATAGTGCATCAGAAACGACCGTACTCCAGGTCTGCATAATACGCAAGAGCATTAAGTAATGACCGCTTATAATTGCTAATTGCTTAAACTAACAAGCTACGAGTGGATCGGTAGTCGCTTTTCAGTTTCAACCATCCATGGTAGCATTTTTTTTATTTTTTTCTTTTTCTTTTTGGACGACAAGTTGACTATCTCATCTCGTTACTGCACATATACGTGACGGGGCGTATACCATTATTGACCACGGTGTATTTTAATGGGTTTGTATTATTTATCGAGAGAGCTGATATCGTGAAACTAATATCCGAGATAATGCATTTTTGCCAATTGGGCTTGTGAGTCTGCTAACAGTCAATAATAATTATATATATATATATATTTGCCAGTCGAGCTTGTGAGTCTGCTAACGTGTAGAGTCAATAATAATTATATATATATATAGAGAGAGAGAGAGAGAAGCAAGATGCGGTATTAATAAATGCTAATTGGTGTTTGCCAACTTGCCTGACTACATGTGAATTTTTCAAATAAAAAATTTAATTAAAATATCACGCGACAAATCGTAAATCTTTGACAGAGTTGGAATTATTGTCGAATAACAATTTCGTTCCCCGTATACAACATTTTTTATTTCTTTTTATTATATAAACTTTTTTGAAATATCAAAAATTGTCTCCATATTGCATCAAATGAGTAATTATTTTACTTGCGATCTTTGGATCAATTATTTTGTTTTTTAGCTTCACCCCATATTGTGGGATTCTTGAGTCAAGATATTTCATGATAAAAAATTGTATTTTCCTGGTTCTTTTCCTTGTGCATTTCTGCATTCTTTGCGTCTATGCGGCGTGTTCTGTTAAAAGGGGAGAGAGAGAGAGAGAGAGAGAGAGAGAGAAGATAGAAGAGAAGAGAAGTGAGAGAGAGAGAGAGAGAGAGAGAGAGAGAGAGAAAGAGAGAGAGAGAGAGAGAGAGAGAGAAGAGAGAAGGGAAGAGAGAGAGAAGAGAGAAGGCAAGAGAGAGAGAGAGAGAGAAGAGAGAGGGAAGAGAGAGAGAGAAGGGGAGAGAAGAGAGAAGGGAAGAGAGAGAGAGAGAGAGAGAGAGAGAAGAGAGAAGGCAAGAGAGAGAGAGAGAAGGGAAGAGAGAGAGAGAGAGAGAGAGAGAAAGAGAGAGAGAGAGAGAGAGAGAGAGAGAAGAGAGAGAGAGAGAGAGAGAGAGAGATCATCATGTATATAGGCAATGAACCTTCATAAAGGGCACTCTCTCTCTCTCTCTCTCTCTCTCTATAATAGTTTACCATCTATTGAGTGGTGTGGGGAGGCCACATGGGTAATTGTAAGAGGCAATCACGTGCGCGTTGAAGCGCTCTTTCTAAAAAGCGTGGCAAAACGCAACTCTGGCTGTATAGTAGAAACTGCGAGCATGCACTTGGAACAAGCACTTATAGGGCTTCAGAGCTCACGGCAAAAGATCCCTCGAATTACTAAAATCTTCATCGTTCCAGTACGCTGAATGTTGAAGTAAAAACAATTATATATATATATATATGTGTGTGTGTGTGTGTGTGTGTGTATTGTATATATACATGTATAGATAATGACGAGAGCATCGCAGTCGCGAATGAAGAGATAAAATTTGCCCGTAAAGGAAAAATTATTATACGTACCGAGAAGAATTAATAGAAAAGCGAAAGGAAAAAACAGGAAAAAGAAATAATTGCCTAGAGCGATGGAAAAAAAAATTGCCTCAGTCACAGTTGGGTTGGAGTTGGATTTAAAATATATTTATTTAAGACAGTTATTAATTGGACTTCCATGATTAAATTTACCAATTTTTGTTGAATTTTTTGCTAATTTGTAAAAAATAAAATAAACATCGTCAATTTTTTTAATTGATAATTTTTTTTAATTTTTATTATGCGTACCGAGAAGAATTAATAGAAAAGCGAAACGAAAAAACAGGAAAAAGAAATAATTGCCTGGAGCGATGGAAAAAAAAATAGCGTTAGTCACAGTTAGATTTGAAACAAAACAAAAAAAAAAAAAATCTTCGAAATAGAAATTCTAGAAGTCTCGATTTCCCACTTGTCTGGCACTAAATTTTTTTTTTTTGAGAATTAGGAGAAAAAATCTTTAAAATATATTTATTTAAGACAGTTATTAATTGGACTTCCATGATTAAATTTACCAATTTTTGTTGAATTTTTTGCGAATTTGTAAAAAATAAAATAAACATCGTAAATTTTTTTAATTGATATTTTTTATATTTTTAAAATTTTTCGTATCGATATTGCGATCATGAGAGGATGTGTTGGCTGCAGGACAAAGTCGAGTGTCATTTTGCTGTCCTCAACTTGTTGAATTTCATCGCCTGTACGCTCTTCATTGTCTTTTTTCTTCTTTATCCCCTCAACTCTCTCTCTCTTCCCGGGCACGTTTTCACGGTAAAGATTCGATCAGTTCGGTCGAACATTCACCACGAGACTTTTCTCACGCGTCTTCTCTGTCTTCTCCTTCATGCTTTTACTCGTGCGATGGCGTCTGCTGCGTGGAAATATCGCGAGATGCAAATTCGGGAAAAAAAAAAAATTTTCATTTATTCCGCCATTTTGATAAATTTTATTAAAATGATTAACTAATCTGCTGATTAATTAATCAGTCCAATTAAAATTTATATAAAGCAATAAAATTGCGCGTGTCAAATTTTTATTCGATACGGTTTGATTTTTTTTTTTTTTTACTCATCCACTAAATCATAAATAATTTGGTTGATTTTCTTATTTATAATATATAATATTTCTTCGGTATCTTCACAGCAGGTGGATAAAGGTGTCTTCGCCAATGCAACCGCGTCGATAGAGTCATTAGTCACGCCCCCCCCCCCCAGCCCCCACCTCCCCTTCACCGTTACCCCTCTTGCATTATACGTACGATATTCGCTCTTCTCTTCCTCTGCTTCTTCTCACTTTCTCATCGCTACCTGCGAGACTTCACTCGTGTTCTTCGTCCCTTTATATACATATATATATATATACGCATGTATAACTATACATAGTACGCATTATAAGGTGCTGCTAGTCCTGCGTCTTCTCTCTCTCTCTCTCTCTCTCTCTCTATCCTTTTTTTAACCCCCTCCCAGTCTTTTTTCTCCGTCTCTTTCATTTCTCTATTCTCCCTGGCTCGTTTTCTCTTCATCGTGTGCGTCTTCAAAGCCCGCGCTTTTCTTCCGTACAGATCAACGTCTCTTCTGCTTCTCGTCCTCTCTGTCTGTCTGTCTGTCTCTCTCTCTGTGTGTGTCTGTCTGTCTGTCTGTCTGCCTCTCTCTCTCTCTCTCTCTCTTTCTGTCTCTCTCTGTCTCTCTCTGTGTGTCTGTCTGTCTGTTTCTCTCTCTCTCTCTCTCTCTCTCTCTCCCTTTCGTATATCTCTCTCTCTCCCCTTCGTATATCTCTCTCTCTCCCCTTCGTATATCTCTTCTCGAATTCTCTTCACGAATTCTCATTTATCGCACCTTACCCGACAATCGCATTCTGGCCTTCATCTTCGCCACATCCGCCGGACTTTGACCGACAAAAGACAATTTCTCTTCCCGAATTCCCAAAACGCACTTTTTCGATGTTTGAAAAAAAAAAAAAAAAAAAATTTTATGTTATCGTAGGAATTAAATTTTTCGAGTTTCCTGTCAATAACTTTACTTTTAATGGGATACGTGAATTGTTTTTGTGTCATTAATCGCTTCGTTATAGGATTGTGGGATTGATAATTGTGTTGTGTACTCTTGCCGGAAATCCTGAGCGTTGACAAAATGGATTCGTACGGGAGAAAACAAAATGGTGATTTTTTGAGCTTTGGGAAAGAGATGAGAATTTTTATAATTTCAATAATATTTTTATTGGCAACTTAACTCACTGGTCTATGAGCAGTCGCTTCGATCATGAATTGGACGATGTTTTCTAATCATTTCAAACTCTTACGGGATCGTTTCTTCGTTGCCCACAATATATGATGGGAAAGATGCTTTTTTAGTGGCCTGCATGGACCTAAAAAAACATTCCAAGGTCTTCTGTATTGTTGCATGACGAACTTTGAGTATTTTCTTCCTGCTGAGGAGAGCAAGAAAAAGAAAAGTATTCGAACGTCTTACTTTTGCTACGGGTGTACAAAGAATGTCTCAATGATGGTGGGAAGTTTACAGCTCTTTTACCACGATGCTCTATCATTGAAAGTTTCATTTTTTTTTTTTTTTTAGACTCCAAGCACCAGCTTGCTACATTGTTTGTGTTGATATTTTTAATATAATCGCTTCACGAAAAAATATGCCTTGTCATTTCTTCTCTTTCATTTGTTACATTTTGTATTCACAGAATCTCTTTCTCTTTCTCTCTCTCTCTCTACGAAATTAGACAAAGTCATCGAGTCATGAAATCACAAATTTTAATTCTAAAAAAATTAATTTTACATTTTCACTGCCATCTATGAGTTGAAACTCATTCAGGCGTTTTATTTATTAATTCAAAAAAAAAAATGATGAAAAATTTATATTTTATGTTTACGTATACGAGATATGATACTTGGAAAATTAAAATTTGCGGGGCTCTTAAAAATTCAAACATCGTACCAATTGCAATCTGATGAAACGAGAGATTTATATAACTTATTCAGCGAGACTCATTCAGGTTTTTTTTTACTAATTCAAAAAAAAAAAAATTGATGAAAAATTTATATATTATGTTTACGTATACGAGATATGATACTTGGAAAATTAAAATTTGCGGGGCTTTTAAAAATTCAAACATCGTTCCAATTGCAATCTGATGAAACGAGCGATTTATATTACGTATTTAGCGAGAGAAAAATAATCAACTACCTTGCTGGGATCTGATGGGTAAAAGAAGTGTGGAGAAGAGGAGGTGGGGGCGGGGGCAGCCGATGGGCGAGGTAAGCACGGCGTGTTTCTCAAGTGAGCTCGCTCACACGCTCCTTGTCGTGGCAATGCCATCAAAGAGCCTGAGCCTGCGAGTGTATGTCCGCCATCAACACAGTCCAAATGAATAATTCACCCGGTACAAGCGAGTACATATTTGCCCACGAATTACTTCATTAACGGGAGAGCGCACACATCCTGCCCCCGTGTGGTGCGAACCGCCCGGCGTGGCTCCCTGGCATTCGAGCACACATCGCCACGCATATCGATCTACTCGAAATCGTTTTACGCCGTTGGCTATCACTCTCTCTCTCTCTCTCTGTTGCGCGCGCGGTGTTGCGCCTTCGACGCGGCCTAAACTCACTCGAATATCCCGTTCACGCGCACGCTCGGTAGATCTCTTCCCCCTCTTCTCCCTCCGACATGACAAACCACTTTGGATCATTCGTACGAGGCAGCCCACCTCGAAATTTTAAACGCATTTATCTCTGAGACGCCTGCACGGAATTGAATGAATTTTTCGCCATTCGATGCACAATTGTGGCACGGAAGTAATGGCGTTTCATTTTTGTCTAAATCAATGGCGACAAAAAGAGTAATTTCAACAACAACAAAAATACAAATGCGATCTCTCCTTACCATAATTCCAAGTTAATTAACGTTTTATTCCATTCTATTCAGTTGTCCTTTGTGGAAAATGCCTTTGGAGTCTCAAGTATATATATATATATATTTTTTTCATTCATAATTTTAGACTTTACTTCGACGATATCTACAGTTTACATTCAGTACCAGATATTAACTATATGCCTTTGGAGGCTCAAAGTGAGACAATCGGTAATTTTTTTTTCAGTTGTCCTTTGCGGAAAATGCCTTTGGAGTCTCAAGTATATATATATATATATTTTTTTTTCATTCATAATTTTAGACTTTACGTCGACGATATCTACAGTTTATATTTAGTACCAGATATGAATTATACGGATAACAAGCCCTGGATGAATGTCGTGTAAAAGCGTGTCGGTGACACGATGCACCTGACACTTCCGGCCGATTAGAGAAATTTATTCAAGACGCTTGAATGAACGCGGCCCTCGCTTTACGACGGCACACGAGCCAATAATGTTATCTCGTTGGTATGGAATGTTATACGTAATAACATACATAAAGAGGAGATTACGATATGATTATTCCAAGCTATATATATATATATATATACATAAGGTCATTCGCGCGTATAGTTGACCTCGGCTAATATATTAACGTTTGCTCATGTGGAGGTTAAATAGACAAATGAGCCATTCTTGCATATATATATATAAATAAATAATATTAATTCGAGATCTATGCTAGCCGCGGATTCTTCATCAACGTCTTATTTTCCAAGTAGCGACTACTTATACTATTTCGCTCGTCGCCGGGACCGCCACCGTCTCTTGCCGCCCACCATGAAAGAAACCGCAGACGTGATGAAGACATTAAAATGGTGGAAGACGAACGCAAGATTGGCCGTGAGATTGTGCCGCGAGAGACTCGCACGACCGAGAGTAACAGAGAGTGTGAGTGAGTGAGAGAACGAAAGAGAACCTTCTCTGCTACTTCGCGAACCTCCACGATCCTTTCCAACACTAACGCTTACTCACCGAATTCGGCAGACTCTCGTGTGTGTGTGTGTGTGTCTGTGTGTGTGTGTGATGGTGGTCCACGAAGATTGAGCTGAGAATATACTGAGAGAATTTGGCGGTTACAATTGAATTTTGTTTCATTTAAGAATTTCTTTCTTCAATTATTGCCATCAAGACTATTATCACTGTTATTGTTATCATTATTAAAATTATTACTGTTTTTATTATTAATAATAAAAATAACAGTAACAAATCTTTTTCATGAATGTTATCATTTTTTCCAAAATAATCATTAGTTTTGTTGAAATTGTAGAAAATTATTATTTTACTACTCTTTCCTATTATTATTATTACGATAATAAATAATCATCTCTTATAATATCTTACAAAAAGGCACCCCCAGAGTAACAGAGAACCTCCGAACAAATATTTTCCATATACATTATCATTTTTTCCAAAATAGTCATTAGTTTCGTTGAAATTGTAGAAAATTATTATTTTACTACTCGTTCCTATTATTATTATTATTTTTACGATAATAAATTATCATCTCTTATAATCTCTTATAATATTTTATAAAAATTCACCCCCAGAGTAACAGAGAACCTCCGAACAAATATTTTCCATATACATTATCATTTTTTCCAAAATAGTCATTAGTTTTGTTGAAATTGTAGAAAATTATTATTTTACAACTCTTTACTATTATTATTATTATTATTTTTACGATAATAAATTATCATCTCTTATAATCTCTTATAATATCTTATAAAAATGCACCCCCAGAGTAACAGAGAACCTCCGAACAAATATTTTCCATATACATTATCATTTTTTCCAAAATAGTCATTAGTTTTGTTGAAATTTTAGAAAATTAGTATTTTACAACTCTTTCCTATTATTATTATTATTATTATTACGATAATAAATAATCATCTCCTATAATCTCTTATAATATCTTATAAAAATTCACCCCCAGAGTAACAGAGAACCTCCGAACAAATATTTTCCATATACATTATCATTTTTTCCAAAATAGTCATTAGTTTTGTTGAAATTTTAGAAAATTATTATTTTACTACTCTTTCCTATTATTATTATTATTACGATAATAAATAATCATTTCTCGTCGCAGGCTCTTATAATAATACACCCTTGTTGAAAAAATAAAAGAAAAAAAATGTAGAGTTCATAACTCTTATATTAATAGTGCAATCTGTTTCATAAAATACTCGTGAGAATAAATTTTTTACATGTACACACACATTTATATATATATATATATATATATGACTTTCATATGTTACACTGATTAAGAGCAGCGTGTAGATTGCTGATGCAGGATACGATGTGTATTATATTGTAGTTATAGTCACAGTTGAGAAACAACAAAAGGAGAATCAGTGATGAGGCTCGTTAAAGCTTCTCTCGCATATATATATATATATATAAATATATATATATATATATATATATATATATATATATATATATATATATATATATATAGCTCGTCGTCGCGAGCACTATATATTTTCTGTACAGCGCGCGGCATTTGGCGCGTGTTTGAACCTCGGCGCCTAATTGTCCGGCATATGAATGTGCGCGAAGCCTTCAAGTCTACAACTAAAAACGAAGAGAGTGCGATGAGCTGCTCGCGTCGTATATACCAGCGTGCGAATCGCCTATAAATAAAGTCCGCTCTGCTCTCTTGGACAGGCCCGCGGCTTACGAGCTTCATATATGATGTCCCCTTAACTGTGAACAAGCTTTCTCGATCGTATACATATATAGGCAAAATTTCATATTTGTACCATTTTTTTTTTTTTTTTTGTAGTCTCGATGCAATTTTTTCACGTGGCGAATTTTCTTTTTTTTTTTTTTTGAATTATTTTTCATTTATTTTCTATCGAAGAGTGACCTGGAAGAAGCTCACAGAAAATTCCACGACCTTAATGCTGAGCATATAGCGAAAAACAAATGATAGGCACGTTTACATCGTCCAAATCGCGACTGATCAGAATTTCGATCGATCTAACGTCTGTATTTGCTTATATAAAGTCTCCTCGATCGTTTCAGCGAGTGAAAATCTACTTGACATTCTTTTGCGTCACGAATGTTAATTAAAAATATTCCATGTTAATATTTTTATCATAATTTATTGAAAAAAATTGTATAATAGCAGAAATAAATGCATTTTTGATTATATATATATATA
>OY769911.1:16583376-16663376 GCA_963669185.1 Dyspetes luteomarginatus | reverse complement strand
TAAATTATGAACTATGATTAATCGAGAATTCGCCAAATTGCTCACACAAATTCACATTTTATTCGGTGACATTTTTTTATTGCCCCAAATTCTTATTTAGCTCCAATTAACTACTTGAATCTTGCAGAATAAAGGACGAGTATGAATCTTCATTAAAATATATTCCAATATTAAAAAAAAAAATGTCATACATTCAACCCATGCCATATACAATTTCATTTTTCCTAAAAAGAAATCGTCCATTTCACGTGTCCAATAAAAATTTAATTCACTCAAACAAATTAGCTTAAATTTAATTTAAATGTTTATTATTTTTTCCATTTTATTCGATATTTAAAAATGAAAATAAACATTTTTGTAAAAAATTTGTGAAAGAAAATAAAAATTGCACAATTAGGCTCTCCTGCCCCCTCAACCCCCCCCCCCCCCTCCCCCCCAACCTCCCCTCAAGAAACATGTCGACGTGTTAAAGGGAAACGGAATATATAAAAGCTGAAACTCGAAGCCAATGTGCTCCGTCAAAGAGAAAGAAAAAAAAAAACGAGAAGAAGAGAGGAGTCGAGAGGATATATAGATAAAGATAGATGCTACGGTTTCCGGCGTGTCGAGTTAACGACGTCGAGTTTTATCTGTCGGTGCGGAGGCCTGGAACAGCATCCAGTCATCGTTCCCTCCTTATTCGTTCGGTCCAAAACTCCCCGAAGACGCCTTGATGGCGCGTGTATGGTCCCCGGATGAAATTCACTGTGAATAAAGGAAGCCGCACGAGCTTAGTTCGTATGTATAATAATAATAAAAAAATCCGATGCCTCATACATGACACATGAAAAATTATATATTTAAGCCATCAAATTTTTTTTTTTCACTTTATATTTTCACATAACTATGAATTAATTTTTATCCTAATAGATGAGAAAAAATGATTTATTTCATTCGAATAATTTTTTTTTCAATATTCACGTATTTAATACTAATAATAATAATTTATCCATAATATTTGTTGTGTTTGACGCAATGTATCCTATTTTATTTTAAATAATATAATATCCAATAGATTTATTTTTCATGTTGTAATAATTTTTTTCACCTCGAAAGCCGAGAAAACTCCATATTTCATGATCAGGAAATCGAGAGAAAGGCCGAAAAAGCTTAAAGACTGTGTACAGGCTAGAGAACATAAAGAGGAGGCGAGAAACGATCTATATACATGTATATTAAATATATATATGTAAATATATAAAGCGAGTATATGTATATATATACTCGCATCAAGTCATCTGGCACTCAGCAGGATTCGAAATAGAACCGGCGTAGCCTCTGCTGCGAAAAGAAGAAAAGGAAGAAAAAAAGAGCGGCAAAGTAAAACAAACATGAAGTCAAGACAGAGCGAGAGTTATAGACTGAGGGTGAGAGGATAAAGCGAGAGAGAGAGAGAGAAAGAAAGACTGTGGTGACGGCTGTGCGTTAACGTAAAACGACCAAGCTTGATTCTAGTTTCGGATCATAATTACAAAAAACCTCGCGTAAAGTTTTAACTGACAGAAAAAAAAAAAATTCCTTCAATCAGCAAATATTATTGCTAACGTTCCAAAAGGATTTCATCAAAAATTGTCTCTTAGCTTGACAGAGAACTGTCGATTTACGTAAGAAATTATGTAACGAAAAGTTACATGGCGAATGGGAGTTGAAGAAATGTTGTAATGGAGCTCAATATATATATATATATATATTTAGCTAATTGTTTTTGTATAAAAAATTGTCCCATGAGGTTCAAAAATTATTCCTTTCTTCGATTTTTTAAAATTATACGAGGGAAAATTATATGACGAATGGGAGGTAAAGAAATAATGTAATGAAAATCTATAAATGTTTTATTCTATTTTTTGAGTTTATTTATTCGTTTGTGTATCAAACGATTTTATCGGTTTCTTCGCGTCGAGTAACGATATTACCTCGAGTAATTTTCCCAAAATTGTTTATAAATTTTTTTTTTCTTCGACGTTTAAAAAATTATGTGACGAAAAGTAAAATTATGTAGATCGATAATTTTTTTTTTTATTTGTCTTCGTTTGAGTATCGAACGATGTTATCGTTTTTTCGTATCCAGTAGCAACTTTTAACTCGACGAGTTCTCGCTAGAGGTCACATAAAAAATTTTATTGGCCTGTATTGACGCAAGACGGGGAATCCCCTCATGCGGTGGCGAAGTGGGTAATCGAGATTTGTGGACTCTGAGTAAAGTCAAACAGGTCTCGACCGTTTGTATGTGAATAGTACGAAAGAGAGAAACATCAGGATAAGCTCGTTCTCGTTGTCTTTACTCAGCAAACCCTGTGGAAAGTAAGCTGGCCAATATTTATACAGGGATACGATGGCAAATGTTTCTCTGTGAGCAAACAGCACACACACACATTATATATATATATATATACATATACATATATATATATATTAGTTGTTTGGTTCCAAATAACGTAATCCCTCGTCGTGACACCACTCAAGTTTCAGACACGATTTCATGCGAGACTTTCGACGAAAAAATCATTTAAAAAAAATATATATATACAGGATTGCACGAAAAAAATTTAAAAAATATTTTTTGTCACGTGTCTAATTTTTGCGTTATATGGCTCTTAAAATAAAATCGTATATTTACGAACTTTTAAGCGCCACCGTGACTCTAAAAACAAGGAAGCAATTATTTGTCTTCTTTTTTTTTTTTTGGGTTTTTTTTTTCAGTATTTTGTCGAGACTGATGTTTATATATATATATATATATATGTATGTATATATGTATATATGTATATATATATATATATATGTATACGAGTACAGCCGAAATTTTGAGTCAACGAAGGCAATACAGAGCTCGCGGTGTTCTCTAGTTATTATCTTTGAAGATTCCGTCCTCAAGCTCGACACGCGCCATTTGCGAGCGTTTCGCGCGTGACGAATCGTCATCCCTCAAACGAACGTCTCCACTTTGCGGCCCTTTGGTCTTTTATTATAATCTCTCACTCTTTCGCTCTCTCTCTCTCTCTCTCTCTTTCTCTCTTTCTCTCTCTCTCTCAATACTTTACGACTTTTTTTTTGTCTATGCTCTTTGACACCGAGAAACTTTAATGCTCATCACGACCTCGATGACTCCGGGAACGCGATCGTTAAGGAGGAGAGAAAGCTCTTTTTCACTCATTCAATTTTTACCTTTTTTTTTTTTTTTGCAATTTGACCATCGTGATTTTTTTGAAAAGGAAAATTCCTCTCAAGTCTCTAAACGTCTATTTATATAGCTATATATATATTGAAAAAAAAAAAATTATAATATTATTAATTAAACGATTATGTTATTTGTTTTTAATTATTTTTAATTTTACAATTAAACGAATATGTAAGAAGTAAAAAATCATTTTATAATGTTTGCCATAATCAATAAAACGGATATTAATTTTTATTGTCCATGTTCAGTAATTTCCATTTTTAAATCTTCATCAAGTTTTCTTTTTTTTTTTTAATTTTAATTTTTTATAACTTTACGCAATAAAATATTTTAAATTCTCGTAATATCTGAGATTTTTTTTTTTCACACCTTTCGTCGACACATATACGAAGACACAGAGAATATTCCGACATAGCGTCTCGTCACGTATACCGGAAAACGTCACGTTCTCGCCGTCCATTAAGGACATTTAACGCAGCGTGAATTTCCGGACAGTAAATAGACAGATTGACGCCAGCTCACGAATTTTACACCTGGAAAATTTCATTCACGGAGACTCGAGCACGTTTTACGAAATAAATAAAAATTTAACATTATAGAAAAAGATTTATTTTTTTCTCCCTCTGATAAATTTTCATGTGCTCATATAATTCATATTTTTTTATTCAATTGATTTTTTTTTTTTTTAATATATAATTGTCACAAAGTTTATTACAATTTTTTCTTTACTGACGCTAGCTCACGAATTTTACACCTGGAAAATTTCATTCACGGAGACTCGAGCACGTTTTACGAAATAAATAAAAATTTAACATTATAGAAAAAGATTTATTTTTTTCTCCCTCTGATAAATTTTCATGTGCTCATATAATTCATATTTTTTTATTCAATTGATTTTTTTTTTTTTTAATATATAATTGTCACAAAGTTTATTACAATTTTTTCTTTACTGACGCTAGCTCACGAATTTTACACCTGGAAAATTTCATTCACGGAGACTCGAGCACGTTTTACGAAATAAATAAAAATTTAACATTAGAAAAAGATTTTTTTCTCCCTCTGATAAATTTTCATGTGCTCATATAATTCATATTTTTTTATTCAATTGATTTTTTTTTTTAAATATATAATCGTCACAAAGTTTATTACAATTTTTTCTTTATTGACGCTAGCTAACGAATTTTACACCTGGAAAATTTCATTCACGGAGACTCGAGCACGTTTTACGAAATAAATAAAAATTTAACATTAGAAAAAGATTTTTTTCTCCCTCTGATAAATTTTCATGTGCTCATATAATTCATATTTTTTTATTCAAATGATTTTTTTTTAAATATATAATCGTCACAAAGTTAATTACAATTTCTTTATTTTTAATTGAAAAAATTATATTGACTAAAAATTAATTAATTATTATTATTTAATTTATTACAGATTGTCAGGTGGTTCGACGGCGATCGGTAGCACAGCCGGTACAAATACGGTCGGTTGCGGTGCCGGAAGTGGCAGCGGAGGAGGTGAACCAGGCGGTGGTCCCGGTGCAACCGGTAGCGGTGGCAACGGGACTTCCGGGGGTGATTTCTTTCGCCGAAGTCATCCCCTGTCGGAGCACACCCCTCTTCATCCAGCCTATCGGCTTAACTACATGGACCACCTTTATCATCAGCTCCAGGCCTCTACGCACAGTCCAAACGCCTCATTACACGGTACGACAATTTTTAAATAATTATATTTTTCCCTCCAAGAAACTTTTGAGTGTTTTTATTTGTTTTTATTTTTTTTATCAAAAACTCAAATCAATTAAATAAATTATTATTATTATTATTATTATTATCGACAATAGTGTGAATTTGAACTTTTATCAGAATTCTAATTATCATTAAATAAATAAATCCAAACTCGTAAAAAAATAGTGCAATTGAAAAATCTGACAAGACCCAATTTCCTTACGGAAGTTCATTGGGCAAAATTGTTGAAAATAATTCACCCGCATATCCGGCCGGAAATTCAACCTCATGAAAACTCTTGAGAACTTTCAATTTCCCTCTTGATGCGTTCGGGTTGAGTTGAGTTAACAATCGAAGACACGTGTTTGCGTGAATATATCTTCGCAGTCTGGTAATTCGATCTGAAGGGTCAAAGATCGATGGCATATATCGTGTATTGCTTTGTTCACGTACTAAAGTATACGTTTTTTTTTTTTTTTTTTTTATCATTGTCGTTATACTTCCGGTTTTCAACGCATCGATAAATGATTATAAAAAAATTTTGTGATTCTCTAATAAATTTTTTTACCATTTTTTATAACTGCCAAACATTTTTTACACTAGCATTTTTTTTTTATTCAGTGCAATTATTATTAAGTTATTGTTATTGTTATTATTTTAGGACTGGGTGGCCTGGGGCCGGAGTACCTCCTGCACGCGGCTGGTCCAGCCAGCACTCTCGCCTCCTCGGAATTTCCTTTCTCCATCGATGGTGAGTAAACTCAAATGAAATTCTATTTTTTTTTTCTTTTTCTTTTTCCTTTTCCACCTCCCTTATAATTCATCAATTATATCATATCCCACAAATCATCTCTCTTGGATCAAAATTTTTTTTTTTCCTCCTTCCAAACCCATTTGTGTCATTTATCGTTCGTAGAAACGACCAGTGGACCAGAAAAATTCCCAGACGCTTCCGTAACCGGAGACGCTTTAAACGAGAATCTTCCCACCCTTTTGTCCTCGCTTCTCTTTCCCCTATCCTTTATATTATATATATATATATATATATATATATATATACCAATATATATGCCAACGATATATACATAAATATATATATATATATCGTTGGCCAATTCACCAATCTGCGGAAAGATCCTCTAGAGAAAATAATGAGCGCAGAGATTGGCCCATTCACTGCTATCAAAATAATATTTTTTTCTAATTAATTAGCATTTAAATAAAAAAAAATCAGGCCCAATTTTTATCTTCATCGAGAATATTCCATGAAAATAAATAACAAAAAAAAAATCACAAAGATTCATCGATTATCCTTGCTTAGAAATTAATAACAATTCAGGTAATTGTTCAAAATTTTCGGGAAAAAAAAATAAATAAAAAAATTGCGAGCCTCAGAGATTCGTGAGATTTTGTGCACGAAATGCCCCATACATGCAACGAGATTTTACAAATCCGGACTGGGTTTTTGCACGAAATGTCCCATACATGCAACGAGAATTTCAAATCCGGACTGGGCTTTTGCATGAAATGTCCCATACATGCAACGAGATTTTTCAAATCCGGACTGGGTTTTTGCATGAAATGCCCCATACATGCAACGAGATTTTTCAAATCCGGACTGGGTTTTGGCCGATAGTCGATATCTCTGGATCTAGATAGGCCAATGTGTGGTATCGAAACGTTGGGTGCAGCAAGAGACTCGAGTCTTTTGCGGCGAGAAAGAACAACATCGACGACGTAGACGTCCATGTAATTGTTCAAAATGTTCGGGAAAAAATAAAAAATAAAAAAATTGAGAGCCTCAGAGATTCGTGAGATTTTGTGCACGAAATGCCCCATACATGCAACGAGATTTTTCAAATCCGGACTGGGTTTTTGCATGAAATGTCCCATACATGCAACGAGATTTTTCAAATCCGGACTGGGTTTTGGTCGGTAGTCGATATCTCTGGATCTAGATAGGCTAATGTGTGGTATCGAAACGGTGGGTGCAGCAAGAGACTCGAGTCTTTTGGGGCGAGAAAGAACAACATCGACGACGTAGACGTCCATGTAATTGTTCAAAATGTTCGGGAAAAAATAAAAAATAAAAAAATTGAGAGCCTCAGAGATTCGTGAGATTTTGTGCACGAAATGCCCCATACATTCAACGAGATTTTTCAAATCCGGACTGGGTTTTTGCATGAAATGTCCCATACATGCAACGAGATTTTTCAAATCCGGACTGGGTTTTGGCCGATAGTCGATATCTCTGGATCTAGATAGGCCAATGTGTGGTATCGAAACGTTGGGTGCAGCAAGAGACTCGAGTCTTTTGCGGCGAGAAAGAACAACATCGACGACGTAGACGTCCATGTAATTGTTCAAAATGTTCGGGAAAAAATAAAAAATAAAAAAATTGAGAGCCTCAGAGATTCGTGAGATTTTGTGCACGAAATGCCCCATACATTCAACGAGATTTTTCAAATCCGGACTGGGTTTTTGCATGAAATGTCCCATACATGCAACGAGATTTTTCAAATCCGGACTGGGTTTTGGTCGGTAGTCGATATCTCTGGATCTAGATAGGCTAATGTGTGGTATCGAAACGGTGGGTGCAGCAAGAGACTCGAGTCTTTTGGGGCGAGAAAGAACAACATCGACGACGTAGACGTCCATGTAATTGTTCAAAATGTTCGGGAAAAAATAAAAAATAAAAAAATTGAGAGCCTCAGAGATTCGTGAGATTTTGTGCACGAAATGCCCCATACATTCAACGAGATTTTTCAAATCCGGACTGGGTTTTTGCATGAAATGTCCCATACATGCAACGAGATTTTTCAAATCCGGACTGGGTTTTGGTCGGTAGTCGATATCTCTGGATCTAGATAGGCTAATGTGTGGTATCGAAACGGTGGGTGCAGCAAGAGACTCGAGTCTTTTGCAGCGAGAAAGAACAACATCGACGACAACGTCTCGACGACGAAGAATCGTGGGACATGATCGTACCAGAGGGATAGCCAACACCATGGCTGAAAATCCCTCGCGAAGCAGGTATAGAAGAGATTTTCTCTCTTTCTCTTTTATACTCCCTTTTTAGTTTCTTTGTCTCGCGAAGCCGGTTAAAGGGATCCGTGAGAGGCTAAAAGACGACCGAAAGGGTAAACCCGGAGGCCCTCGTTAGCCCGGCACCGTGCGCGCATAATTGAATCGACTCCGAGCGACACGACCTCATTAACACCTCCAACTCGCGTTCATACTACAGGCTCTCTCACGTTTTATCCCATATATTACATATATCCTTGTACATAGTCCCATTTCGTATCTTCGCGCCCCTCTGACGGCCGTTACATCAACTTACCGGACGCCATTTTGTGCCATGTTTCCTTACGACGCCATCTTATTGTCTCTCGATCAAAATCTTCTTCCTTGTTTCCAATCATTTTTTGAGGTTACAATTTATTTACGATTATCAGCTCGATCGTATCATCCTGGACAATATTTTACAAACATTCTTTTGGTCTTTATTTATTATTATTTATGTGAAAATAAATTATTCACGTGTCCTGTATTATCGTTTGATGAAAAATTCATTTTTCATGCATTTTTTTTTTTTATTTACTTTTTGGATTAAATATAAAGTTTTATTCTCAAAGGGACGTTTTTTGGCTTTCGCTTTTGAGACAACCGGTAATCCAGTGTGTTTGTTGATGGTCATGAGTTCGAAGTATCAACGAGGTGCACACCGCGCCGATCGTAGTCCCCAGATTGCACCAATTTACATGTCTCAATCCCATGTTAGTCCTCGGGCGCGAGGTATCCAAGTTGTTCATGGACCTCGTGTGTATATTTATATACATATACATATATATATATATATATATATATGTATATCTATATATCGATTCGACACCGACTATATATTCAGTCTCTCTAAAGCTCTTGGAATAACCAACGGGATTACACAGTTTCGCATATTCATTAAGAGTCAAGAGTTGAAACGACCAACTCTTAACCTCAGAGTTATCTCAAAAAATTGGTAACTTTTCTAAAAAAAAAAAAAATTTACGAGTCGATATTGTTGGCAATGGACAGAAAGAAAAAAATAGCAGTCCCAAATTTGTCGATGGAAAATTCACAATTATAGAAAAATCATTTTTTAGAAATTTCACAATTCTAGAAAAATTATTTTTTAGAAATTTCAGTGAAATTTGAAAAAATAAAATACCTGATCAAACTGAATAAAAATTTCGATTAGGAAAATATAAGTAAAGGCTCTGAAGAATTTTACAAGTCATCACAAAACTGAGAGAGTTAATTTTTATCCTGATGACAATTTTTTAATCTTCGTCAATACAAATGAATAGCAAAAACCAAAAGGCTTCGAAATTTTTAGCTGGTGAATTGGAAATTTAAAAAAAAAAAAAAAAAAAAAAAAAAAAAACTGCAGCTACCAGGCCAAAGTTTTAGTCACAGAAATCCAACTCGAGTAACATAATCCACCTGCAGATTTTGTGCACGAGAGTGCTGCGAGACCACGTGGTAAATCGAGTGGAAACTAAAAGGAGGGAAGAATTCTGATCTTTTCTCTTTTTTTTTCTCTCCCTCTCTCTCTCTTCATCGTGAGTCTTCATCTCTCTATATATCGAGTTGCGCCCCCTCGTGGTCAAGAGCGTGGTAATTCGAAAACTCGCATACCACCAACCACTTTGTGATTATACAGCCATAGCTATGCATCATCGTCGACATCGTCATCGGCCACAAGAGCAATGGTCGTTGCAGGGTCTCATTATATATATATATATATATATATACACACACACACACATATATTATATATATATATATATATATATATATGTGTATATAATACATAAAGTCCGCCTTAACCGGCCTCCTTTCCATCGCTCTGTGTACTTGTTCTGATTCCTCCTCCCTCGCAGACCTTAAGAAAGTGGCTCGTGGATTACGTATTTTGCCTGCGGTTGAAGGCAAATCGTTGCTAAAACGTTCAGGCCACAAGTAGAGTTATCCCCCTCTCGTTGCTCTCCTCGGTTATTCCTTTTTAGTTTTGCCTCCATCCTCTCGTATAACTTGAGACCTTTTTCGGGATCCTGGCGGTTCTAACTCTTGCCAATAATTTTAACGTGTAATATTTAATATTTAGATAAACATACGTGAATAATAAATAGATCGAAATAATTCACAATGAATTTTTTCTACGCGCACAGCACGACGGAACGTATTATTTATTATTTTTCGTATCAGCATAAAGATAAACAAAAAAATTATTGCATTATTTATGCAACCTCGCGAACTCGATAAAATGATCGTAAAAAATTATCAAGTGGATGATCGAAATATTGGAAAATAAATGCTCGATGGGAATGAAAAAATAAAAATTAAAGAAAAAGACGATAAATTTTTATGTCACTTTTTTTTTGGTTTTTTTCTCAACTTTCATATCTTTTGTTTCAGCTTCTTCGAGGCTCGGCAGTCCAAGAGCATCGGCCATAAGAGCAAGCAGAAAAAGGGCATTGAGCAGTTCACCGTACTCGGACAGATTTGACATCGACAGCATGATACGTTTCAGTCCAAACAGCCTTGCCTCGATCGTCAATGGATCGCGCAGCAGTAGCGCTAGCGGAAGTTACGGCCACCTTTCCGCAGGTATGGAGCCGTTTTTTCGTGGTAAATAATTTTTATTTTATTTGATTTTTTAATCCTTAAGTTAATTCATCGAGATAAAATTTTAGTAATGAGTCCTACATTAAGCATACATTAAGCATTGTTAATTAACAATTTGGGCCTTTTTGGTATGATGGCTTGGTATGATATTTTTGGTATGACACAAATTCATAACGAAGAATCTCAATATATATAGCAATGTCACTTGAATAAATTTGAACCGATCGTACGTGCTCATATTTTATATGAAATTTAATTTAATTAATTTTGATATAAATTGTTAACTAACAATTCGGACTTTTTTGGTATGTTTTGGAATATTTTTTAACGTCGTAAGAAAAATTTCATATAAAATGTGAGCACGTACGATCCGTTCAAATTTATTAATTAACGTCCTATGGAAAATTTCATACAAGATGTACAAGTTATTATAGTCGAGATGCATATCAACGATCTCGATCGAACTCATTAATAACAACACACAAATTCATAACGAAGAATCTCAATATATATATATAGCAATGTCACGTGAATAAATTTGAACGGATCGTACGTGCTCTCGAGATTGAGAGCTTCAATCGAGAGATACGAGAGCATCTCCTTTGAGGCTTCGATCGATTATTAATTGCGGATATGAGGCGAGAGAAGAGAGACCGCCTCGTCAATGCCTCTAGGGAGTCCCAAAAATTCTGGCAACATTTTTTATTAAATGAAGCAATCAAGTGATTAAAATTCAAGGGACGTACAAAACGCGATCGTTTGTCGGCTGAGAGACTCTCGATGGTTTTAACGCCCCAGGATGTTGTCCGCTCGTTAAAAATTTCCCTTTGCACTCTCGGACGGATGGGGTTGAATCACTCCTGCGTGTCATCTCTCTCTTTTTTTTATAAGTTTACTTTGCGCCCGTGACAATTTTTTTTTTCAACCTCACGTCTTTTCCACGACTGTCACTAAAACAAACCGGAAGTTGTACTTTTCCATTTTTATATTGGAATTTAAAAAAATTTCATTAATTAATTTTCCTTTTTTGTAAGATTTATATTTTTATCAAAATGTCGAAGTATCTGTGATAAAAAAAATAAAATGATTTGTCAAATGATTTTAGTCAGGAGAATGTCTAAGTGATTTCAGATTGCATTAAATTATCGTTATCATGTTGCCAGTCTGTAACGCCATTGAAATGACTCACGTGATTCTATTATTTTTATTCTCTCATTGCACTCTGTCAAGTTTCCAATCAGTCGAGGATATATAATAAAATCTCTGAAGTAACGTGTCGCGTAAATGTACGACTCGAGGAGATATAGGGGATGGGGGAGAGAGAGAGAGAGAGAGAAAAAAGAAAAAGAAAAAGAGATGAAAGGCCATGGCAAGCACCGCGCTCTCGCCGGCACCAATCGCTAAACTTCCAACGGCACGCGATCTTTCTCGTATCTCTCGTATGTGCTCATCCAACCTCGAGTAAAAGAGATATATTTTACCCCTTTCTATGTATGTGAGAATTCACGTGACCCGCGTAAAAATCACGAACGACTTGATGCTGGATTAAATTGCATCTCTCTACTGGATCTTCATGAGAAGTGTAAAAATACCAGAAGGGCATTTGTCGTATCTCAATATGTCCGCGTGACATTCTTGGCATTCGATAATAAACTGACATATTGTTCAGGCTTGGAATGAAGAAACAAATTCACGATTCGTTATTGGAACTCGAAGAAGCGATTTTTTCATGCGACACCTGGTGGCGATTTTATAGTTATTCTAGTTAATGGCCGCTTGAAATTGCTGCTTGGGATTCATTTCTCTCGTTAAAAATTTTTTAGTTGATGACGCCACCACCAGGGGGCTGCAAAAATACAAGGCGTCGTGGGCGCCTCTAGCGGTGGCGTCATTAACCAAAACTTTGCCCGGCGAGAAATAAGGAATAGACGGATAACTTTTGGCATTTTCATCGCAAAATAAACATATTTTGTCAAATTCTACTTATCTTTGCCATCTGTACGACAGTCGAAGATACATTATTCGTGACGTAATACGAAAAAGAAAAAAAATCGCATCAACTACAGTAGTTCCAGACGAGTTCCATCGGCCTCCGGGGGTCACAAATACAAACATAAGAATGCAAGATCCACCTCGAAGGTTGTAAAATCGACGAGAGGTGAAGGTACCAGAGAACACATATTGCTAACGAGGATTCTGTCCTGCTACCGAGTGTTTGTCGCCACTTTGTGAGCGATCCCGGGTCTTTGCTTGTGTTTGTGCAACGTCAGAAACGTTTATATATATATATATATATATATATATATAACGCGTGTAAGATCGTAAAAACGAACCGGCTCTCGACGAAGCACCAACAGAAAGAGAGAACGAACTCTTTCAATGGATATATTTCTCTTTTCTACTCGTTGCCTGAGAAGCTTTCATTGAATTTTTCAATCTCTCAGCATCTCATCAATAATGATAATTAAAGTTGTCGACGTTGAATGTTTTTATAAACTCGCGGTATGATTGACCTCCATTTTTTTACGATAGTACGGAATTGAAATATCAATCGTAAGTGCTGGATTGATAAATATCAGTCTCGATCTTTAGTTCCATTTATGGCGACTAGAGATAAGTTATCGGACGATGGATAAAATCCTCCGCTGGACCCTCTGTCCCCCGTGCCCTCTGTCGGACATTTCCGTAAGCTCTGGGTTCGATTTTTTTTAAAATGTTTTTTCATTAAGTAAAAAAATTGATCGAAATATTGCTTCGAATATTCGATTTAACGATCTTAACTCATTAACGATTAAATGCACTCTGGCTCTCATTTTTTACATACATACATATATATATAGTTAATTTTTTTTTTTATCTCGTTATAATTATTTGCTTTGCCATTTCAAACGAGAGCCCACATCCAATCCTTAAAAGCTTTCTATCCTCATTTTTATATTGCCATACTGCCAATTAAAAGAATCTCGTTACACTTTAATCGTGAGTTTTTTTTATCGCTTGTGCCGGAACGAGGCAAAACCTCGGATGATGATTGTCGAAGAAAGAGGAGACCTGCCTCATAATATTACTTATGTTGAGCGAGAGAAAAAGAGGGCAAGAAACTATATGATGCTCGATGCAGTTTTATGAACGAAGGTTAAAAATAATAATAATAATAATAATAATAATAATAACAAGCTTCAAGAATTATTACGAACACACGTCACGTAACCCTACTCACAAGATAACCATATTGGTGTCGGTTAATCTAGTCATAACAATTAGAGACACAGCTCGGTGAGTCTCAAATGAGCATAGGATCGTTTTGCTCGTGAACGATCCATTATTGCACGTATTTATTATACACCCCATATGTGCATCTAAAATATTTCAAAGACTGACCTCACCCATACTTAAATAGATCTTAGCCATACGCCAATTTGTGGATATTTTAATTAAAATGTGAAGATTTAAAACAGAAAAAAAAAACGTCAGTTTATCTCGATAAAAATTTACTCGAGCAACGTTCTGTGTCTTGACAAAAGTCAGAAATGGGATTTGTAAAAATTATGCTACAACTGTATATATTTCTCTGACTGACCTCACCCATGTAGTTAGCAGAAATTATAAATTAGAAATGGGATTTGTGTTTATTAATAAAAATTATGCTACAACTATAAATATTTCTCTGACTGACCACACCCATGCAGTTAGCAGAAATTATAAATTAGAAATGGGATTTGTGCTTATTAATAAAAATTACACTACAACTATAAATATTTCTCTGACTGACCTCACCCATGTAGTTAGCAGAAATTAGAAATTAGAAATGGGATTCGCGTTTATTAATAAAAATTATGCTCCAGCTATATATATTTCTCTGACTGACCTCACCCATGTAGTTAGCAAAAATTAGAATTAGAAATTAGAAATTTGAATTAGAAATTAAAAGTGGGATTTGTGTTTATTAATAAAAATTATGCTGCAACTATAAATATTTCTCTGACTGACCTCGCCCATGAAATTAGCAGAAATTAAAAATTAGAAATTAGAATTATAAATGGGATTTGTGTTTATTAATAAAAATTATGCTGCAACTATAAATATTTCTCTAACTGACCTCACCCATGTAGTTAGCAGATTTTTTTTTTTAATTTGAATAAAAAGACGAAGCAAAAAAAAAATTGTATTCTCGCTACGAACCAATTCGATCATCGCAACGTTTATTGTTCTCTTAAAAGTAATGCTCATTCTAAAATATAAATAATGCATTATAAACTATCAATATCCATTTAAAAAAGTTTCGTAATTCGTACGTGTAAAACAAGTATGAGGATTCACGATTAGAATTCAAGCATGAACGATCAGCCGGAAATACGTCGCGTCTCGTTTATTTGTCGCGTCTCCGAAGAGAGTTTATCGAGCGTCTTCGTCGGTCACGCTAAAAAAATCCCGGGGACACGAGATTAAAATCTCGTAAATCGCGACTTGTTTACTCACTAAGCGACATCACTTAATCTCTCGACTCTGACACGTAGTGCATATATGCACGCGAATAAATTGACAATTGAAAATATTCCAACTCAAGTCAAATGAATTTATTAAAAATTTATTACATCAATAAATTTCATTTATATATTTTCCTAAAGTATTTTTTTTTTTCCGATATCAACGAATAAATTAATAATTACAATTTACTCAATTTGATGGAAAAAAAAAATATATATATTCTCAATTAATTGCAGCACGAAATTTAATAAATATATTTTTAATGTTGGTGTTTTTTTTTTTTTTTTCTTTGTTCACAGCGATGAGTCCAGCATTGGGAATGCATCCGGGCATGGCGCCACATTTGCAACAATTGCAAGCTCATCTGTTGAGAAGTGCAGCAGCGGCAGCTCTTTTGCCTCATGCTCATCCTCTTCAGCCACCACCACCGCCACCACCTCATCCTCATAGCCATTCTCATTCTCACGGTCTGGCGCCACATACGCAATTATTTTCCGTACCACCGCACTCGGCAGCCTCTGTAACCCTCGGACCTCACGGGGGTGGTTTACCTCCCAAGAGCGAAGTAATAATCATTTTTTACTCATCCTTATAGCTTATATATTAATTTCTGAATTATAAAAACCGAGTTAAAATTATATATATATTTTTTATATATATATCATTATTTATATTATATATAAATTCCTTATTAAAAAAATATTATATATATTATTATATTATATATATTTCCTTATTAAAAAAAAAAAAAAACGCTTTATCAAGACTGTTTTTCCAATTTCTGAATTATGGTATCCGAGTTAAAATTTGTGCTATTGCTAAATTATTTTTCTCATTTTGATAAAAAAATTTTGGAAAACTTTTGCCTTCTCGATAATATTACGATAAATTTATTTTTCCAAATTAATGAAAATTTATTAAAAATTTGTGCATCATCTGAGTAGCTAAACCGAGTGCTAAACTTTCACTTTTGTACTCTCATTTTATCCCGGGTGTACTTCCCTAAGAAATCTCAATCTCAGTTTGATTTTATGTACTATATATATTGCAATGAAAAATACACAATGCTACGAGAACTTTACGAGTTCAACACTCGTATAGAGAGAAAGAGAGAGAGAGAGAGAGAGAGAGAGAGAGAGAGAGAGAGAGAGAGAGAGAGAAAACTTTGCCTCGACTTATATATCGCGAAATTAAATTGCTACTCGCTCGCAACTCCGAAGATTTCGCAGAGTATGTAGTGAGGTGTTGTTTGATTATTATTGCCATTCGCGAAACGATATATCCCGGTGGGCCGTCATCGATTCGTTGCGAATAAATAAACGTTAAACCCCCTTGACGGTTCTTTACACTCGCCTCTCTCTCTCTCTCTCTTTTCTGCTTTTTTATTTCATTTTTATTTTTTTCTTCTTCTCTTTTCGTTCTCTTTACTTCTTCGAGCGATTTTTTTACATTTATTTTTCTCTCGCATTTGAGATCCCCCACGCTCTTCTCTCTCTTTCTGTTTCTCTCTCTCTCTCTCTCTCTCTCTCGTTCTCTGTGTTGGTCAGTCGCGTTTTCTTCCTCGTCGAAAGCCCACGAGGAAAGAGGATTGGGTTACCTCGGAGGTCCTCGGGTTACAACCAATCTCGCGCACATTATTTCGCCCTCGCCCTTATACACCACCCGCTTAAATATTTTTTTCTTTCTTTCTCCTCTTCCTCCTTAGTCTTCTTTTTATTCTTCATTCTCCTCTCCATTCGTCTCAAATGCTTTCTCTTTTTATGCTTGTACACAGGCCAACAAGTATAGTATTTCTTCTGTTGATTTTCAACCGCGAATTCTCCCCCTAACCAATCAACCCCTTCGTCACTATATATTCGACAAACCGTTCTGATTTATATTTACATACTTTTGTCGTCCACTTTTTCATTTTAACCGACGATTTATCCTTCGCAACACGATTTACAATGTGTATGATTTTTTTTTCCTTTCTCTCTCTCTCTCTCTCTCTCTCTCTCTCTCTCTCTCTCTCTCTCTCTTCTTCATCCATGGCGTTTAAAAACCTTGTGGCTTCGATTGCCGTCCATTCAATCTTCAGCACGTATATTTTTGTACATTTTTTCCTCGGTTCTCTCTTTGCAACTTTTTTCTCACAACGACGATTGTATTTTGGTATCAATTTCTCTCTCTTTTTCTCGCTATTGTTATATTTTTTTTCCATCAATTTTAGTTCTTTGAAAAATTCTACTTGTCGATTTTTTTCTCGTCTCGATTCAAGGAGATACGATTATTATTGTTTTTTTTTTGATTGTTTATATTTATTTGCTCATTATTCAAAAATTATTAACGTTAAAGAATATTCAAGAATGTTAAAGAATATAATTTTTCAAAATTACGAGAAACACTTTGAGAGAGCTTTATAGTGATATATTGCTCAACGATTGATAATTGAATCGTTCACTTGTCTACCCTTCCCCGAGGTACGTGATAATTGCAAAATCGCGTGTACGCTCACTAAAGGCCTCGAGATTTTATACTCATCCCAGTACTCCACGAGAGACGTTAAGCAGCTTGTCGACATTTGCGTGTTTGACCACTTCGGATTAATGCTGAAAGCGTCCTCAAAGCTTTTCATCATGCTGTACTAATTGATTTTTCTAACATTTTAATTTTGAAAAATGTTTTTTTTTTAAATTTTGATATTTTTGTGCAAATTCCCACATATTTGTGTAATTTTTATTAATTATTATTATTATTATTTTTTAAAGGGAACCGAATCGTGTAGAAAAGCTTCTGAAGCATCAAATCGATCAATAACAGCAGAAGCTGACACATCCTCGAGGAGGCAATCGACAAAGGTAAAGAGAGAACCAGCAACGACAACGACAACGACACCGACAACTGTGCCATTGACACATCCTCAAGGATTAAGTCCAAGCGAGGATCTTCGTGACGAGCCTGGCGATTTTATCGAGACAAATTGCCACTGGAGAGACTGTGGTCTCGAATTTCCTACCCAGGTGAGAAATTCATCAATCAACGAGACGCCACGTTATTATTTTATTAAATTCTTCTGTGTTTTTTTTTTCTGTTTATGCAATTTTATTGAATTTTTCATAAGATTTTTATTTATATGATTTTTTTTTTCTATTTTTCAGGATGATCTCGTCAAGCATATCAATAATGATCACATACACGCGAATAAAAAGAGTTTTGTGTGTGGCTGGGAGGAATGTTCGAGGGAAGAAAAACCCTTCAAAGCTCAATACATGCTCGTCGTTCATATGAGGCGGCATACTGGGGAAAAACCTCACAAATGCACGGTAAGATCAACCGCAATAATAAATATTTTCTTACGTAATTTTATCGTCGTTTTTTTTTTTTTGGCCCTGTGATGATTTTTTTTTTCACTATTGAAGAAAATAAAATTTTACTTTACAGTTCGAGGGCTGCTTCAAGGCGTACTCGAGACTGGAGAATCTCAAAACACATCTTAGATCGCATACTGGTGAGAAACCCTACACTTGTGAATATCCGGGCTGCAGCAAGGCTTTTAGCAACGCGAGCGATCGAGCGAAGCATCAAAATCGAACACACTCGAATGAGGTAAATTTTCATTTTTTTTTTCATTATTTCCTTAAAATTGTATCATAAAATAAATAAATAAACTATCAAATATTCTTTTCAAACTGTTTACCTGTGGTGGATATTTTTTCCAAATTTTCTACTTACAAAATATATTTAAAAAAATTATTTGCTTATAAAAAAAAAACCTCCACAAAAAAATGTTTAATTAAAATATTTTCAATTATTTTTTTTCACGATATACAGAAACCTTACGTGTGCAAAGCGCCAGGCTGTACAAAAAGGTACACAGATCCATCGTCCCTGAGAAAACACGTGAAGACAGTTCACGGAGCAGAATTTTATGCAAACAAAAAGCACAAGGGCGGTGGTGACGGTGGTGGAAGTGACGAAGCTGGTGCTGGTGGCCACAGCCCAAGTAGAAGCGAGGATCTTCATCCAAAGACACCGAGTCTCTCGAGCCCAAGTGTGAAATCTGAGAGCGAGGCAAATAGTCCACCGGGTATGATGCAGCAACAGGGAAGTCCTCTTGTCGGTGGCTGCAACGACGATGTCTCGGGAGTTGGGGGTGTGACAAGCGATGGCGTTGTTCTCGCCGAGGAACACTGGAACGACGAACCCGATGATCTCGATATCGCTGATCTTCCTGTCGCTCTTCGTGCCATGGTAATTAATTTCTATGCGAGTTAAAATTTTTGGCACATGGCCAATTTTGCCAATATGAAGGACAAGAAATAGAGAAAATGGAACGAGTAAAAGAGAAAAATTTAAACAATTTGTAATAACTGGCGAATGAAATATATAAAATGAAAAATAAGAAAAAAAAAAATTATTATATGATGACGAATATTGAGAATTTTGCGGTTAAATAATTAAAAATGAAGGGATTTTTCTTGTTCTGTAATTTTTATTGACTTATAATTCGATGAAATTTTCAAGGTTGGTGGAATGGAGACGCAGCAAGCCCCTCCACCCTCGAGAAATCGTCTAAAGGGCAGATTGAGCGTAAAGGCAATGCCACCATTGTCGTCCGGGGTTGTTGGTCTCCGTGGTAGTCGAATAACCGGTCCTCAGGGTAACATCGGTGATTTAAATCGTCGAATCACGGATCTTAAAATGGAGGGTGGCAATACGAGACAGACGAGTTTGTCGGATCTTCAGCTGAGGCTGCAGCCACTGAGTGAACCGAGACGAGACAGTAACAGCACTGTTAGCACTTATTACGGTAGCATGAGATCGACAGATTTTGGAAGCAGAAGAAGCAGTCAAGCGAGTGGCGTTAGCGCAGTGAGAATGGGACCAGCTGGACCTGGCAGTTTCTACGATCCTATAAGTCCTGGCACATCGAGACGAAGCAGTCAAATGAGCAATACATCAAGTCGAATTAATCCTCCTGGACATCTTCAGGGTCCTTATTCCACCAGTAATTTAGTCGTTCAGACGCAAAATATGTCACTTCAGGTAATTATCAAATTCATTACTTCAATTTTAATCATTTTCGTACTATGTGAAAAAGGGATTTTTCAAATTTTACAATTTTTTCCCTCATTCAAATTGGTTATAAAAGTCCTCAAATTTTTTGAATATCCTTTGAACCTTGTAGAATTTATTTTATTTTGGAAATAAATTAAGTTCAGTATTAAGTTCAATAATTGGGGAGGTAAATTTAATCGACCGGAAAGACTTATGTTTAGGGTTAATCTCGTCTTTCTTAATTGATCAATCATTATAGCAATTATTTTATTAATAATTACATCAATCATTATACCAATTGATGCATCAATCATTACGATTAATTATTTTATTAATGGTCACATGTTAATTTTCCATTTATCAGGGAGTGCAAGCATCACCAGTCGATTGGGTTCCAAGCGGCCATTGCCTTGGACAACCCTCCAGTGACAGACGAATGTCCGAACCAGCGAGAGGACATCAGAGTCAGCGGACATCACCCCCCGTACCACCACGACCACGATCCGCGCAGCTGCCCGAACTTCATCCCAATCAGGAAGTTCTGTTGGACGATATGGGCGAAGGCGAGATGGTCGAAAACAAGCTGGTCATTCCTGATGAAATGATGCAATACCTCAATCAGGTAAATTTGTCCTCTTTGAGAATTTTTTCGTTTTCTCGAAATTATCGACCCACCATTGAAGAAAATTCGGTCCAACATTGTGCAATTTTGGGCCTCAATCGCCTTTTCACATTTTTCACATTCTCATCATATCTTTTCAGATTAAAATTAAAAAAAAAAAAAATACACAAATCCTGACGACTATTTAATAATCGGAAATTTGTTGTGTGTTTCAGGTTCAAGCCGGTGGAAATCAAGTTAGCTATCGGGGCAGTCCATTGCCCATATGCCAATCGCCAGTGTGCTCAAATCCTCTTCATTATCAGCGTCAACAATCCTCTGCGTGCAATAATTATAACAATCAGCAGTCGCAAAATCAGGCCAGCTGTTATCCTCAACAACAACAACAACAACAACAACAACAACAACAACAACAGCAGCAGCAGCAGCAGCAGCAGCAGCAACAACAACAACAGCAACAAATAAATCAACAAAATTGTCCAAATTATCAAAGTCCATCACCGGCATATTCGCAATGTCCAAGCTCGCGAATGAGCCAAGCATCGGGCTATTGTCCACCCCAAAATTATAGCCAGAGTCAGCAATGCGGCTCGCAAATGCAACCGAGTCCTCTTGGCCAAGTGATGTCGCCAGGCTCGCAATATGCCCCAAGTCATGTCAGCGATCAACCAATGACATCACCAGCGGCTGGTGCACTTCCGCCACAGCACGGGCCACCCCAAAATATGCAACAAAATTCTGCTCAATTGACACGCAACTGTGTTCAACAAAATCATCATCAAGCTATCGGTTATTATCCAATGTACACATGTCAGGGACAGATAAATTCAAACTGTGGACAAACCCATGGAAATTCACAAAATTGTGGCTCAACTCATCCCTCCTCCTTGCCATGCCCTCAAATTAGAAATTGTCAGATCAACTCGCATTGCGGACAAACTGGCAATTCCGTTCGAGTACCCGGACAGCATTCGAGCTCGCAATGCCAGACGAATTCTTGTCTCCAGAATGGAAATCGAACAATCGTCAATGAGACAAACTCGCAGGAAATGGATGTGGTCAGATCACCTGGTACTTGTACCGCGATGGGTTCTCATTGTGCTCAAATTGGTAGTGGAAAAATGCCCATTGGTGTCCATCAAGTTCATCAACAATCAATTTTGCAAACGGGTGGCTCACAGTGTCAACAAATATCCGCTAATTGTCCTCATCCTGGACTTACGTCACCGCGACATCCTCACACTGTTACAAACAACTTGGCCAAGCCAACTAGTTTTTGTACATTGCAGAATAATTGCAGGATACAATCTTGCAGTCATACGGGCTGTCAGATAAATGGAAATCAGGCAAATCAATATGGCTGCGGTTGCCAATGGAATTATGGTAATGAGCAATGTTACAATGGGCGCTCTGGAGCTGAGATACAATGTAGAGATATAAGTCAATCGCAACAAGGCTCACCGGTTAAACCACCACAGGGCATGAGACAAGATTCATATAGACGAACCCTCGAGTATGTTCAGCAATGTAGAAATTGGTCAGGAAATGCTCATACGCACGAGACAAATGTTTCGAGCTCGACGCATCCATTATCGTTGCCACAGCCACTTCCGGCCAGTACAAATATGGTCGTTAATGACATGACATCGTCATTGAGCAGTTTGCTTGAAGAAAATCGATATCTTCAAATGATCCAATGATGGGGCGAGGGAGCAACAAATAAACAAACAAAGACTAGTGACATTGAGCAGTTTGCTTGAAGAAAATTGATATCTTCAAATGATCCAATGATGAGGCGAGGGAACGACAAATAAAAAAACAAACAAAAACCAGTGACAATCTAAATAATTTTTTGAGATTTTATGTAACCGAGTTTTTTGCTCGAGTGTGGCTTTGACGCAACTTCAAGTGCCTTGGTAACTTAATTTATTATCGTAATGTCGAATCCAGCCATATATTTTTAGATATAGTGTGTATATGTTAATGCGAATGTGTCTTTAGGATTCGTAATAATCGCGACTGAACGGAAATATAAAACGACAACGATCGTTTTTATAAGAATTTTTTATATCAGAGAAGATGAACTTTTTTTTTTTTCGAGCTCAGTGAAGAGTGTACGATGTACGCTGTGATACGCAACAAGAACAAATTATTCCTAGTATTAAGAGTTTTTTTTTTTTTTCTTCTGTAATTATAATAAGAAAATATATTGTATTGGATTGTCATGTATGTGTAGAGGTTAAGTTATACAGTGTTAAATGATAAGATTTTATTAGAATTTTGAACTGCTGCAAAATGGCCAATACTAGATTTTTTAAGGCATGTAGATAGAACGATGGAATGGATGAAATCGAATGCATGAGTCATAGAGGGTGTAATGTTGCATTTTTCGTGTTGAAAATATAAATATCGACAGAGATAGAGAGAGAGAGAGAGAGAGAAGAGGGTAGGAAGTCGACTTTTTAATAAACCATTTCCGGTCTGACCGTTCAATGATGAACTTTAATGCATGTCGCAATTTAAATATGCTCCGGATATGTAGTGTGAAACAGAAGTAAAAAAATGCTCCGAGAGTTAGAGACTTAGAAGTACCTAGCTATTTTTTTCTTCTTTTTTTTTTTTGTTATGCAAACAATTTTGTACGAAAATAATAATAATTATGAAGAGGTAAAAATTTAAAGTGAAACCTTGTGAATATTATACATATCTATTCTATATTGATCTATGTGTGTGTGTGTGTGTGTGTGATGCGGGGCGGTAAGCACAAATGGATGTGTCCCGATGTGAAAAATTTTACTGCCTGAAAATTGTTAATTATTTGAATAATAAATAATATCGATTGAACTTTCATTGTCGAATACTTTTTGTCATTTATTTTTCTTGGCTACAGTGCCAGATAATTTGAAACAAAACCAGTGCCATTTTTTTTCTTTCTCAATGTCCTGACAATTTTTTTCTCTAGAAAATAATTTGAAATTATTAGGAAACGGACGTCAAAGTTTTTTTGTTTAACTTTACGATAAAATTATGTAAAAAATGGAATTTTGCAAAACTGTCAAATGCAAAATTTTTATGCACATTTTTTCATTAGGCAACGAAATTTAAAAATCTCCCCATATTGACTCAAACAAAAATGTTCAGCGAATGATAAATACGCTAGTGGAAGTTGTCAGTATCGAAATACGGATATTTAGACCGAAAATATCGCATCTCAGCATCAATGTTCAAAAAAATTGAAGTTCTCTAAAAAAAAAAAACGACTTATGTCTTCATATCTAGAAATTTTTAGTTCGAAAATTCGAAAAATCACCAAGCTAGCATAAATCCTTAAATTATATTTTATAGAAGCCAATGTACACTGATAAGCTCGCCATCACATTTCTGACGGAAACATTCAAGCATTTTTGATTCTCGTTTAGGGAAGCATTTCGCATAACAAAACTCGTTTTATTGAGAAATAAATTTCAATATACATGAGTGCTGTAAATTACAGCAAATACAGTACATTAAAGTACACAGCCTACACGACTTTTATTGTTTTTTTTTTTGCCGCATATTATAGCAGTGGTCGCTCCAAGTTAGAGATTGTAGTAGCCAGAAGGGAACAAAAATATTCATGCTACCCATATCTCAAGTAAAATAATTGGATCGCGACGATTAGTTTTTTTTTGTTCCTTTTTGTTTGTAAATAATTTATGTACATTACACGCATACAGTTCGTGTGTTGACTTTTAAAAATCAAAGTCGGCTATATAAATTAGTGAAAAAAAAGAAGAAAAAAAAAAAAAAAATGCTGCTTTGGCGATAATTACATTATTCAGGCAGATTGCACCATCCAACTATACTCTCATCCAGACTAAACGCATTTTGTTTTCTTCTTATTTATGTGTCTTTGTTGGAATGTTTTTTTTTTTTCATTTGTGGATAACCGATCGGCGAGGTAACGCAAATACTTATAGATTAGTACGATATTAATATCTATATATATATATATATGTGTGTGTATAGCTATTCAATAATAAATTAATCGTACAATTATTATTATTTTAATAATATGCCAAAATTCACCCAAGGACGGAAAAAATAAACGGCTCTCTCGCAGATCGGTATTGAAGAGGAGGGATGAAGGGGGGAATTATTTGTATCTCGGACTATCGGGCGGCGTCGCCGTTGGTTGCTGTTGCCCGGAGCTTCGATGCTTTGGGCCGGTCTTGAATGACATTTTTTTCAATGGTCTCGGTGAAATTCCATAAAGGGCCGGACTATCTTGTGTGTCACTACTGAACCAGACTCTGCTGCCATCCGAAGCTGCGATATAGAAAAATTTCGTTGATGCAACATTTAATTTCATATTGGATAAAATAATAAAAAAAAAAAAAAAAATAGAAAAAACTTGAAGCCATTACCTCTGTTTGCACGATTGTCAACGCCACTCGACGATGAATTATTACGCAGCCCAGCACGACCTTGATGAGGATCTATCAGAGCTGCAGCTAAATTCGAAGATGCTGTTGATTGTACGCTCGTTGTGGATCCTGAATTAAAAAGGATTCGAGTTATTTGTATTTTTCGTAGCATCCATGCAATAGATATATCGAATAATATATAGAAATTTTCGTTGAAAATAGAACGATAAACTAACCAGAAACGGAAGATGCCCCACTAAATGGACTTGGTGGTTGTACCGGAGAATACACATTTGCTGCAAATTCTTCAAAAGTTGTAGCCTCTTTGTGATTACGCATAACTGTGTCAATGGATCGAGCACGTTCCTCGTAACTGAAAAGAAAAACAAAAGATGAAATATTGAAATTGATGAAAAAAAAAAACAAAACAAAATTATATCATCAATTCTATAAAATCCATACTAGTGCTGATAGAGCGTCAAAGTTGATCTTTTAGCTCTGCTAGCTGCTAATGCTGTCGTTCGAACAAGACCCGGTAATACTTTGTCTTCGACGATGCATTCGTCAAAAAGAGGCCCGAAAAAGGGTATCTCGGATTTTCTTGATATTTGAATTCTGTACAATTTATCGGGTAATGGATAAATAACGATGAGAACGTCACAAAATTCCGTAGGTATGATATCTCGACGATAATCACGCCAGTGTTCCGACCATACAATATGAATTTCGTCGTTGCCCAAATGACGCGTCTGTAATAAAAATAAAGAAAAAGAGAAAAAAAACAAATTATCACAGGTATTTTTTTTTTTGTGCTCATAATGATAATATAACGAAAAACAAAAAGAAATACCAACTTTTTGGAGCAAACTCTCTGGACTATCTGATGGCATTCGCGTCGCTACGTGAAATAAAATTTCAACGAACGACGTGGCAAAATAAGGAGCTGTCTGACCAGATGCTTTGCCGGGTACAAGACCACCGAGAAATCCCGTATGGGATTCAAGCTCGACTTCCCATGCCAGCCTCGCCACAAAACTCTCGTACTCCTTGCTGGCCGTTACATTGCCAAGTATTGAATTTTTGTCCTCTTGTCCATGACTGACGTATATCACCGCCATTTTGTGAGTTTCCCTCGAGCGTTGACCATCCAAATTTCGCAATTCACGCAAGAGCTTTTCATTTTTAGCGAGTAGGTGCAATTTTCTTCTTTGTTCCCAGCCTGATAAGCCCAGATGAGAAAATAAAAGTCGACAATGATGAAAGGGAGCTGAGGGTGAACGAAATTCCGGTGGATTTATCGCAGTTCCGACGCTATTACCAGAATAGCAATTTTTCACATATTCACGAGCAGCATTTCGCTGATTCAATATTGCACCGATAGTCTCGCTTTCCAGGCAATGAGCCTGAGGTGGACTTGCCGGTGCATTAAGTGGCAATTCAGGATTCGAAATAACTTCCGGACTCGTATGGCCGATGTATCCAAGAAGCTATGAAAAAAAGAAAAATAGTAAATTGAAGAAAAAAACAAAAGAAGAATACGAAGTAAACGAAAAACGAAGTAAAAAAAACTCACATCATCAAGATTGTCCATGTCACTGGCGCCATTTGCAAATGTAGGCAATAAATTTGGTTCCCGATGTCTCATTGTGTGCCTCGGTAAAACATTATTAATATTATTATTAAAATGTTGTGCCTCATCCTCGTATTTTTGAATTTTTACATTCCAATCGACAGCCGCGTTATTTTCCTCAATTGTATTATCATCATCGAGAATCGATGCTGGTTGACTGTAAAGAATGCAACTATCCCATGATGTTTTACCGGCCAAATCTCGTAACAAAACTCTGACCATCGAGGGAGCTGTGGTCAAGCCTGCGGTTACTCCACCACCTGGAGCATTCAATGCCGCGAGCTCAACGAGCGACATTATAATTGAATTTGACAGCATCAATAATTGAATATTTGGCGCTTGAAATATCGCCGATGAGAGTTCATCGCCGCTATTTATCCCCGGCACATCGTCGAGCTCTACAACGAGCGAAGAGAGTCTCGATGCACCAATTCCCATTGGAAAATGGCCAAGATGATTTACCAAATGCATCATAATCATTTTAGCAGCAAGCTGAATCGACTCGATGTTGCCACGACGAGGAGATTTGTTTGAAAAATCCTTTGTAAGATTATCGTCGTGACTCAAATCAGGATCAAAATCATCATTTTCATTATGCTTGGTGCGTTCTTTACTTTTCTCTGTTTTATTGTGAACGATATTGTCCAAAACCTGACGTAAAAAAATAAAAATTATGCTGTAATACATCGTGAAATTTCGTGGAGAATTTTAAAAAATTTCATCGATTACTCACGGTAAACAGTGTCAGGAGCAAAGATTTACCCTGGAATGTATCGAGCAATACTTTTGGTCCTAATTGCATCGCCCATTCACCCAAACAGAATAACATGGATTTCGTCAAGGCGCTTCGTCTGTCACGGCTCGTCATTGTATTGAGCGTTTCCGACAAAACTTGAATTATTTTGCATCCAACTTTTGGATACGACTCGAGAAGAATATTTGCCTTGTCGCAGAGCAAAACAAGACAATCGCACGCTATCTGAGCAACTGCTGGATGATTCGCCTATCAACAGATTATTATTATTATTGGTTTTGTTAATATTGTTACTATTATTAAAAAATCAGAGAAACATGACAGATATGAAGAAAATTACGGTGACTTGGAAAAAAACGAAAATTGAGCATTTTCTGAACGATTGGATTTAAAAAACTAAATTAATTGACAAAAAATCCTTCGAATCTGACAAACGTTTAAAAAAATCAACGAGATTTCTGCAAAAAAAAAGAAAGAACGTGGTTGGATTTGTCGAGAATATTTTATGTAATTTATTTACGGTTTACCCTCAATGCCTGAAGAAGTACAGTTATCGCTTCGGGTACTCTCGAGTTTCGAGTGTCGTATGACAATTCTCTGTAAGCGAACATGGCTATGCTCGAGAGTGCAACGCAACGTGCCACACCGGAAGGTTCGCGTCTGCAGCTCCTTAGAAGAATTGTCACAATGTGCTCTTTGGCATCTGGACAAGGCACGGTTTCAATATTTTTAATATCGTTTGTTGGTTGCAAAACTGGCAATTTTGCCATTGTAGCCGGAAGTGTGAGCAAAGATCCGAGGATCGAGACAGCTTCTGTTCTCGGTGCCTGCAATGCCATTGAAAAAATATTTAAAAAATAAATAAAGAGAAATAAATATAGAAAAATCATACGTAATTTATGAGCAAAAGTGACAACTCACCTCGAGATCTTGACTCGCTAAAATTATATTTGCCGCGTGAATGTAATCCAAAATAAGTAAACTAGAACCAGGCAGATTGAGGCTAAATAATCTGGGTCCGGTATACTTGACGAGCGCCTCAAGAACTTTGTTCTCGTTACTCGCGATTCCACCATGAACAGCACGATAAAAAAGCGTCAAGTGAGCCTTGGGCAACACAACGTCGAGAGGTTGAACGGTCAGTAGACAAATTAGACGATAAGCAGCTAAACGTCCCATCTCGTATCGCGATGGCAGCTGAATCGCCTGTTTTATCGAAATTATAAGATTTTTATACTCTTATTTGTTGTACGTAAATATGTCCATTGTATAAAAAATAAAATTTGCTCATCCCCTCACCCTACTTAGTCTCATTCGATTAGGGTTGATTTTAACGCCATTTTGTTCTGTCTTATATGCACATAATTGTGCATAAAAATAAAGTGTTGGCATAAATAATAATCGTAATTAATGTTAATTACTTGTTTTATTTTAATTATTAATCCACGCTGACTAACACAAAGCCCCCAAGTGACGAAAACCTGGCTAATATTTTGTACACCCCCTGGACAAATTAGACTACAGCGAATTTTGTTTTAAAGATTATTTATTTGCAATTGTCATTATTTATTTTAAAAAGGGTCAATCCTGCTCTATCAGTAGGTCGTGTTAAAATTTGAAATAAATGAAATGTTGATAGATTTTAGCCCTGCAATATGCGCCTATTAAAATTTAGTGAGAGAGAGAGAGAGAGAGCGAGAGAGATAAAAACTGACCTTGAAGCACCAAGGTGCGATAACGGTCAAAGGTGGAATGAGATCAGGAGCCGGTGGTGTGGCTTGATTGTCACCGGAAATGCCTTGATTCAGACGTATTTTTATAAGGGTCTGCGTCAATTGCACGAGATAATCCATTACTTGACCGTGCAATACAGGATCTTGAATATTATTAACGTCTCCCAGAGCCGATAGCATTCTTCGCCATAAAACAACAGCGACATCTGGTAGCCAGCCTCGAACTCCACCGCCAGCCATAACCGATCGTCTCTCCGACGCGTCATTCGTATCTACGGAATATCATTAATTTCCATTAATATACAATCTCATTGTTTTACTCCCCACCTCATCCTATGCTATCACAAAACACGAAAAAAAGAAAAAAAATCAAGAAAAACAAGAAGAAAATAAATAAATAAATAACAATTGTGTTAGTGGCATGACAAATCACACACACGCACAAAAAATAAATTTAATGGGAAAAAATACGATAAGCCCGGATTCGCGATGTGCAAGTAACGCCGTTCGTGGCCGGTTTTGGTACTCCTTGGACTCAGGAGCAGCATAAGGGTTGATAGGCGAGAGATTTTTTTTATTTTTTTCTCAATTTTTATAAAATCATGAAAAAAATATTGGCATGTGAAAAATTTATCATTATCGAAAGATCCTTGATTTAATGTGAACAAAAAAAATTAGAGCTCACGAGAATAATATTCTGATGTTATATAACATACAATATGGCGTCTACTGACAAAACAAAAGCCAATATTGATCTCACAATCTCTCCTATAGCGTGCTAAATTATGAAAAAATTCTGCTTAATCAGGAAAAACGTTTTGGTCGAATTAAGGGATGAATCCTCAGTCCATGGAGGCTATCCAAATTTTTCGTTCACTTGCACAAAACGACTGTATGATAATAAACGTACCAACGCTGCTACCGTCAATATTTTCAATTTGTATTGGACTATCCTTGTTGCTGTCGACGCCGCTGCTTGGGCTCGGTGATGGGCAACGTGGTGGCGTCGGTGGTTCGCTGCTATCCGCTGGAACTACGACAACGAGACTCTCCAAAGATTTGGCTCGTCGTCTACCGGCCAATGTTTTAACCGTTGTCGTTGATACACCACGAGCGCCACCACCGGAAACGCATTCAGTCTCCAATACGTTTTTAACCATATCTCGATCTATCGAAAGTGGCAGTACTGCGGACGCGATGGTGGCAAATGATTGTTAGTGCTCGCAGCGAGATTCGGTTAATTTCACTTTTACAAAATTCACACCAACGATTACAGCACAATAATAATTAATATAATAATTATAATAATATCAAGAGACGAATCGATGAATAAGCGATGGCAATACGAGACATTTTTAGACTGTCACTGTGGCAAAAACAAGAGTAAGCAAATATTTAAGGTAAAAATTTAAAAAAAAAAACGACAATGACCATTTTGTTAGACTCGTCAACGAGTCCGGCAGACAAAAACAAAAAAAAACCTTAAAAAATCTTACCCGGAATACCAAAATTTGCCGTGTTGGTACGATTTCTGTGATACAATTTTGCCCGTGCTTTTCCACTGTACAAATTGTTGTCGCTGACGCTTCGTGGCAATTGTCGCATCTTCCTCGAGTCTCGCAGAGGGTGATCTAATAATAAAGTTGTCATATAGAGAGACAGACAGACAAAGACAGAGACAGAGAGAGAGAGAGGGCGCTGTTCTTGCCCTGACGGGCTTACAAATTCTTTCGTAGTTTCCCTTAATTTTTACTTTAGACTGAGGGTGCGTTGCAAAATGAGCAGCTGCGAGCGCTAAAAAGCTACGATAAATTTAGCTTCAATATTAGCCTTTTTCGAGGGATTGGTTCAAGGAAGGAGGGGGGGAGCCAATTTTAGAACGCACCCCAAGTCCAGTGCATTTCAAAAACATTTACTTTATGAAGTTGGTTTCAAACCAATGAGCTCGCAGAAAAAAAAACAGACAGGCTGAGTCCTTAAATTCGCCCAAAAATTCTATAGTTCAAATTGAAGTTTACTATAGATTTTGAGTGTTGGCTAATTTGCTAATTGCTAATTGGAGAATTACGGAAATGCTCATGAGTGCTAATTTAGGAAATCGGAAAATTCAGAAAAAATCAGAGTTCGCGACGGATTTCAAACGCGAGACACCCGTATGGCAGCCTATGGACTTTTTCTCTTGTGTCATCGCTCGACATTAATAATAAAATCGCGGAAAAAAAAAAACATTTCTCTGGATTACCTGGAACGTTTTCTTTGCCGGACACGCTAGTCTCGCGATCGATGCTACCTCGACGTGGTGACTGAACGCTTCCGATGGATGCGGCACGTCCACCTGAACAACCGCCAGCACCTCCACCACCGCCACCACGTCGTTTTTTCGATTTTTGCTCGCTAAGTCGATCCAACGGTAAATCATTCAGATCCAAATTGTACACGTGCCTGGCCAGTACCCTCGTCAGTGTATCCAAAGTTTTCTACAATTATTTATACTCGTTTATTCTTCTCCTTCTTATTCTTCATTAGAGAAATTAAAAAAAAAAGCAACACAAAACTTACAGCCCACTCGCGTATAAGTTCCTCCCACTGTGTGAGCGAGGTAAGAACTTGAAGAAATTGATCCCACAATTGAGTGAAAATGACTACGTTCAAATTTGCTTTGATCCATGTGACGATGAGAGTTTGAAAAATTGCAGGTGCTAATTTACCGCCAATAGTCTCATGATGTTTTCGCCTCGTAGATTTTTCACCCAGTACCAACGATGTTATTTGCAACAATACTCTAAAATATTTGTAACGTTAATATAAATGTAATAGTAATTATTATTATTATTACGATAATTAACAATTGTTATAATTACCGTAACAATTGATCCCAAGTTGCAGGCTCTAATCGAGCATGCATAACGACATAACGATAAACATTTAAGACTCTCTTGCAACTGTCTGTTTGTTCCTCGAGTAGAGTAGCAGACGCATGGCCACCAGAACTTTCTAAAAAAAATACAGTCGATGCTTGCGTTATGAAGACTTGGAGTACATTTTGTAATCCAGCTCGAACGAACAAATTTTCACGATGTATCGCCCCGAGATAAGAGTCATTGCGGAGTCGTGTCTGCCGATAATAATTACTATCGGCTGAAGGACTCTTGTCGTTTCCATCACTTCCGTCTTGTTTACGCTGAGATTCCTCACTATCACCGCTAATTCCACGCTCTTTGTGCCCATCCGACAATGGTTCTAGCATAAATGCTGGAATTTCCTGTAATTCAAGTGTTTTTTTATTTTTATTTTTTTGATAGAAAAAATCTTCCATTAGGTAAAAAAAAATACTTACATTCATCTGTATCCAATCTTTGTAAACGGCAATCGCTTTTCTTATCGCTCCAGCATGCGTCAGATCCAATAAAAATGCCTGCCTGTAAATCTCATGTACGAAATTAACATTATCTCGACTGCCATAGAGAACTTGACGAACTAACGCAACCGCCGACAGACCACCGTCGTCTTGCTGTTGATTTTGATTGTCGTGCTGCTGTTGTTGTTGAAGAGAACTCGTCATTTCCGGTGGGAGAGAATTTGATTCACCGGTACTGCCGCTACTACTTTGTTGACCAACCGATACACGACGCATATCCTGTTCTGCAGCCGATGTCGCAGACGCTGCAGCGTTTTCCTCATTCGTCGTTGGACTGAAATTTTACCATTTTTATGTTTTCTCCTCGTATGTAAAAATTATTTAAAACTATCGAGCTTTTTTACTCCTCCCGAAATATCAAATGTCGCTTGTGGGTATCGACATGATGAGATGAGATTAAAAAAATGAAAACAAGATTGAATTGATTGATTCAACCAAATGAAAATTAAACTACACAAGACACAAACTCAAAAGTATTTTTTAACATTGAATGAAAAAAAAAAAAAAAAAGATTAAAGGCATTGATATTGAATAAAACTGAAAATCATTTTGTCCAAGAGATTTTTTTGGCCTAAATTTATTTTGGGCAAAAATATTTTGTCACAAATTATTGTGTCTGGGATTGTAAAAAAAATGGCACCTTACTTGTTATGAAGGGGCAGAGCAAACATCGTGTCTTTTCTCGCGACATGTGTAAAGCTCGCGAGCCATTTGATCAGAGCGACTTTGCATAATACATAATTGGCCTGACTCTGATTGGACGGTTGTCGCAGAGTTGGTAATTCCAAATTTGGTTTGTACAGTGAAAAATTATCGTCAAATTCTGGGCATATGTGACGCAAATACGTCGCCTTGAATCTTTCTAAGAGAAATTGAAAGGATTTGTGTTGTCGCGTATTTTTATCACGCCATTCAACTTTGACGACCTGAAAATACGAGAAAAAAAGAGAGATAATTTTTTTTTTTAACCAGTAAGTACAGCATAAAAATGGTGCATTGAGGACGTACCTGCGTGACCATAAATTCGAGCAATGCCTCGAAAAATCTGAGTGTCTCATTATCAAGAGGTTTTTCGCCACTCTGAATCGGCAATATTGGTAGACCGTTTGCTTGACTAACAGGACCAGCGTTAGAAGATAATGAGGATGAGTTAGCCTCGTGATGATGATGATGAAAAATACTGCCTTGTCCGACCAATTGAGTGTCGTAAAATTCTTTTTTTTCTCTTTCCTCGTTGCCTCCTGATGAATTTGGCCATCGATCTTTGTGAGGATCGAGTTTTCGCTCGGAATGATGAGGCGATGGCTGACGACGGGGTGGAAAACCTGGCACGAGACATCCAAACATCTGGTGAATATGATCGGGAGCATTTTCGCCCAGCGCCTGATACCAGAGTATGAAATATCTGCAATTATTACAACGTTAAATTATTCTCATAATTCTTTTTGTCTGATTGAAAAATCAATTGTTATACCTCAGAGCTTGTCTTCTCAATTTCCAACTATTTCCAGGATGAAGAAGCTTGTCGAGAATTCTTGCCAAGCTGTGACATTGCCATCTTCTGTTTAAAAGCTCGGGCAAAAGTGTCAGGACTTTCTCCAGCAGTTGCAAAACTTGCTCCAATTCCTCCCTGTGGGCCTTGTGAACTGTATCAAAAATATAAGAGGCATTTTGGTCAATATACAGTTCAAAATACGTATATAAAATTTAAAAAAAAAACCGTCGCCACGCCATGTAAGATACAATAATAATATTTTTTTTTTATTATTTCCGGTACTCACCAAGATGGAACGAAAGTTCTATCGCAGCGTAAAAAAAATTTACAGATACGATGTTATAAAATTGTACGAATTTAATTGCATTTTTTTCGATATTATTCTCGCAATTATTTAATAATCGTTGGATTTAAAAAATAATTTTTTCTATTCGTACCTCGCTGACGCAAATTTGCCTCCGCCGATACAAAACAGTCGTAGAGGATAAAGTAAACATGGCTAAAGTTTCCTTCGAAAAATCCTTTCGCCTCATCCGTATCGACATTTTCTATAATTAAGAAGAATAAGAATAATTAATAAGTACCTGAATGATTAATCGCAAATTAAGTGGTAATACTACAAAAACAGGTAATTACAATGACTGGTCAATTTACAGCTTAATATTACTTTGGATTTATTGTTTTTATTTAAAAATTACTTTCTTACATTGAGACTTTTTTTTTTTGCGGAAAATACGAGCTAAGCAATACCCAAATCAAAACTTCTTCGAATGCCGTTATTTTTTATTACAAAAACAATAATCTTGCTCGATCTAAAAAAAAATTTGTCACAAAAGCGTCAATAATTTTCGTAAATATTTTATTCTAAATTTCTCAAGATATAAAAATATATATTTGGCAATATTAAGATTTTTCCCTGCATAAATTTGATATTAAAAGAATTATGAAAATTGCTCTAAATGTGAGAGGGTTTCTGCAAAACTATATAATGTGTCCTGCAATTTCAAAAAAATAACTGTGAGGTTTATGAGCAGAATCGTTGATCAGCTCATACTGACAAGTACCCAAAATGCTCCTTTTTCGTTTAATATTTTATAAGCTGCATTATTGCAATAAATTTTTCTCTTTTTTGGATATAACGATAGCTCTTCCCTCAAATTATAATAAATAATAACAATATTTTTCTTATCAGAAATAAAACAGCTGGCTTAATTCAGTGCCAAATGTTTTAAACATTTGATAATATCGATAAGCAGCATAAACTTCATTGTAATACAAAATATCATATTACGAGCAGCTGTATGATATGCTAACCTATGTGGGTTTTGCTATATCACATACAGCTGTTTTCGTAATATGAGATTTTATATTATCACAAATTCTATTCTATTATCTGTATGTTATTTACAATCGAAAGTATTTGTGGTTAACAATTGGTATAAATCCCTGAAAAAAGTAAAAAATTATAAGTTATTATTATTTATCAGTTATGAGTATTGACATAGGTCAGGACTAGGCACAGAGTTGTATAAAAAATTAACCATTGAATTAATATAAATAATATTTTTAATCGATTAGTTAATAAAATATTTTAAATAGCCCAAAACAAACATAATCCATGACGATTATTAATTGAAACTCCGCTTATTAAATTTACAATTATTGTCTATAAATAATCCTTTCTAGAGCAATTGAAAAGCTGCACTAATTTTTCCTTTTTACGATAAAAATTAAAGACAGAATTTCTTATTCTTTTTACGTAAAAGATAAAACTAACATACGCAAATTAGAAAATTGCTTAGTTTATAAAGACGAACCCAAGTTACAGCGATATTACACATGTGATATATGTAGAAAATATACAACTCTATGCGTCACTGAGTGGCTGCAAGGATTAGAACGAAAGAGCGAGCTAGGAAGAGAGAGCAAGAAGCGCGAGAGAGAGAGAGAGAGAGAGAGAGAGAGAGAGAAACATACCGAGAACGATCTTGAGATGCTTGAAACGCGTCGCACTATCCTTTTTGACATCTTGAATTTTTAGCGTCGATTTTTTGACGTCTACGTGAAGTTTTTTGCTGAACATGGTTCAATGCGAGCCGCCGGCGGCCTCGCAAAGTACATACTATATATTCATGTAGGGCGCGCGGGAAACATTTTTCCAAATAGAAGTAAAATTCGTCAATCGCACGAGACACTGTCGTAATTCACAATTACCGAATGATTCGATATACCCGCACGGCACGTTGTCGATAAAAACAAAACGAAAGAAAAGAAAATAATAGGAAATAATTGGCGTCAAATATCGCGATTATTGACACGAACACTGTTGTACATGACTGCCATCTTGGTTTGCTTGGAATTTTACTTTACAATGTGAAAATACAACACACATATGTACATTAGGTAGAGGCCAACACGGCGACAGGCACGCATACGGCTTTAACCTATAAAGTGCTGCCATCTCTGACTGTACTGTGTCACTCTACATTGTTGTCGCGCCCTTAGACAAGTTACCGTTTTAAGGTAATGTCAAATCCTCTTCTGGTAACTGAAGCTGTAAGCTATTTAAAGAATAACGATTCTTAGTTCACTGTATAACGTACGGAGTATCATAGAGGGCAGAGTTGTACGATGAATTCTTCACAAAGCAGTGGCGTGGCAATCGAGAAACTGGACTTGTTTACTTGTCAATTGTCAGTTGTCCGCAGCAGAAGTTCGCAGCAGTATCCAACAACAAATTATCTCGTGAAAATCGTCCTTTTGTCCAATTGATAAAAAACAACTTTACTCGTCATATTGAACAATTATGTTCGAATTGAAAATTCAAACAGGCAGGAGGGTGTTGACGGTCTTGAGAAATGAGACAAGTCTCGCAGTCGACGAGATTTTCAAAGAATTAGAAAATAAGGTAAGTGACATTCCTAACCTCTATGTGAGATAATAGTCACAAGTGCATTGTACAAATTCTCTTCCAATTTATATGTTTTTACATTCTCGAATACGAATATCTCTTGCACTCGTGGCGTAATTTCATTGTCATTACGTATTTGGCATCAAAATTTCTGTCGCGTTTTTATCAAGAAATTATAGAGTAAAGTAAACTTACTATTGTTGCTTACACTTTTTGCACTTTGCGTAGTTTTTCTATTATTTGCGAAAATGCTGAAAGTGAGAAAGTGTAGACAACTTGCACTGCGTTAGTGGCGACGCCGGAAACAATGGCCGCATGGTCGATGCTTATATCTTATACATTGATGGAAATGATCGATTTAAAGTATGAAAATGTATACGTATAGATCACCATGGCGTGTATATTCGCTCGTGTGCGACGACCTTGGATGTACAATGTCCCTGTACCGTTTTTGGTCATTTTCAGTATTACTTTTTATTTATTTTTTATCATTGATTTTTTACATTCAATTGTATTTAGAGATCCATTGATCCTTTGAAATATGATAACCAAAAATGGACCCACGGCCCTTAAAAATGGTACGGCTCTATTTCTATATGTGACATTTTTTTCCTCTTTTGCCAAGATAGCCTAACACTCATTTGAGTTTGATAAATTTTTTGTCTATTTTTTAAATTTTGATAAAATCGTAATTTCTTGAAAAATTTATTGCGAAATTTGGTGACTTTTCGAATTTTGCAAGCCAAATACAGACATTTTGCTTGACAAAAAAAATACAATTGTTCGACTATTTGGCATGAAAAATTGGAAGAAACGAGATAATCGAGAATCGATTTACTCGATTAATCGAGTAATAATAAAGAAAATATTATTTATTGAACAGGATTTGCCAAGAGGATTATTTTATATCGAGCAAAATGGTCGTCTTGTTTCCGGCGATTGTTTGGCACAGCTCGAGGGATGTGCAATTCTCGTACCGAGGCTTCTGGGTGGCAAAGGTGGTTTCGGCTCAATGTTACGAGCTATAGGGGCTCAAATTGAAAAAACAACAAATCGCGAGGCATGCAGGGATCTGAGTGGCCGACGTCTCAGGGACATAAACGAAGAAAAGAGATTAAAGGCTTGGATAGAGAAACAAGAATCGAGAGAGGAGGAGGAAACGCTTCGTAAGAAGAGAAAATTAGAAAAATTATGCGCGGTACCAAAACACGAGTTTAAAGATCAGAAATACGAGGAGGAGCGTTCGTGTTTGACCGACAGAGTTGGAAACGCTGTTGAGGAGGGTTTCAAAGCAGCTGCTGCGACTGCTGCAGCTATCGAAATCGAAGAGAAAGCTAAACGAGAAACTAAGATAAAAGATAAAAAAACTATACTCGATGACGATATTGATTCTGACGAATTGGCTAGTTTGTCGGACGATAGCGATGAATTTCAAGACACACCTGCCAGAAAAAAACTTGCCACAGAGAGAAATAATCCCAGCTCAAATAATTTTGGCAGTGGCTGTTCCAGTGATGAATCTCATCAAGGCTCATCAGGCTCGAGCACGAGCGCTACGGTTGATGATCCAAAATCATCAAACGATTCAAGCAAAGACAACGCGAATTCTCCTAGCACATCTGTCGTCGTGGCGAATATCGCCTGAGATTAAAAAAACAACCAAAATTGTTCCATCGACTCTACCTCTGTCTTTATGTATCCGTAAAAAATTTTATCAAAAAATTGTAAATTTATTTATCATAAAATTAAATTGTATGCATCAAAAAAAACTACGCGTAGACTGTAATAATCCTTGAAATAATTTCAATAAAATCTTGTGAGCAAAGAAAAGAATATAATTGATGATTTAACGATCCCTGTTATCATGAACGGGAGTTTATAGCTTGGGCAGTAGCATTGTTAGTTGGTTACGGAGATAAGGGGGCTCAAGAGAATTAAAATTGCTTAAGCAGATTGCTGTAGCAGTCGATATACACCAACGAAGGCGACCACGCGACAATTTTCCTTGTGGCAATAATAATTTCATAAAAATGCCAAACTTTTTATCGCATTATCGTTATATTTATATTTTAATGTTGAATTGTATCTCGATCGTTTGTCCATTGAGTGGTAATTCACAGCATGGTGAGGCAATCATCGCTTATATATATTTCTTTGTAATTCCTTGACATTGAGACACTGCCACGTATTTTGATTATTATAATATTTAATTGTCAATTGTTTGATTATATTATATTTAATTGTTTATTGTGCAACGACAGATAGTATAACGCAGCATCCAAGCTGGATGCTTCTTGATCATGATAAATGTGGAATTTCAAACTCGGACCGTATAATAGGCGGTAAGAATGCCTCGATGGCAGCTTATCCATGGATCACGAGAATCGGCTATTTGAAAAATTCAAAAAATCAACAAAACACGACGAATTCAACTACCAAAAAGAACGAAACAGAAATCGTTTACAGATGCGGTGGAAGTCTCATAAACAAGATGTACGTTTTAACAGCAGCACATTGCGTTTCCAATCTACCGGACGGGTGAATATTTCAATAAATATTTTATAATCCATAAAAACAAAAAAAAAACTATATATTATATACGAAAATATTATATACCAAAAAAAAAAAAAAATCAAAGTATTTAAAAATAATAAATACATATATATAGACAATTGAAATACACGTGAAACAGTTACAAAGTAGCGGGAGTCAGACTCGGTGAGCACAATACAGAAACTAATCCGGACTGTGAGAATGGTTACTGCGCTCAACCCGTTCAGGACTTCACACCGGTACAAATAATCGTTCATCGAAAATACAACGAGCCACCGTTCAAAAACGACATTGCAATCATCAGACTGGATCGTGCTGTCCTTTATAACGGTTTGTATTATTATTATTATTTTTTATTAATTAAAGACCATAATTTCGCTCGCGAAAAAATTATGATTAATAATAATAATAATAATAATACAGACGGGGTAATGCCGATTTGTCTACCGAGAGGGCAAATACTCGACAAGGATTTCATCGGTGAAAAAGCAGAAGTCGCGGGCTGGGGAATATATGACATAAGTAATTCATCAAAATTCCTCCACTCTCTATGGACTAATTTTTTAATTAATTTTCGACTAAACGGAGGATAATTTTATAATTAATAATAATAATAATAAATTTCATTTGATAGATCAACCAAAATCGAGCACTATTCTACAAACGATTAAATTGCCAATAATCGTAACGGCGAAATGCCAAAAATCTTTCAAGACTCATGCAAATATTGGCGATGAACAAATGTGCGTCGGTGGTGAAATTGGAGCGGATTCTTGCGGGGGTGATAGCGGCGGACCATTAATGAAAGTCGAGGCGAGCAACGATGATTTTCCAAAATATTATTTCATCGGACTCGTTTCATTCGGTGCTAAACACTGTGGGGTATCTGCAACTCCAGCTGTATACACCAAACTATCTCGCTACATCGAGTGGATTTTGGATAACGTATCGCCTTGAATTTGTACAATTATTAATATTATTTTTTTTAATTTATTCAGTTTGATAAAATAATTTTTAGCATATTACACAAACTGGATATTGTAATATCAATTGGAGTATTAACGTGTCACCCTTGAGTCTATTCATTTTCCATTTCTTAATTTATAAAAAAAAAAACAAAATCAATAAAAAAATTAGGTAATTGGATATTGGATAAAATATTGGCATCAATCTATTTAGTATTCCTCAAATAAAATAAAAAATTAATAATTTCTATCAAATTATCCTGAATCGATATTGGAACATCAACTGGATGTTTGATAACGTATCGTAATCTATGTATGTATATATATATATATATATATATATATATATATATGTATATATAAGCGAAAATAAATGACTCACTCATCACGATATCTCAAGAACTATAAAGCCTATAAACTTGAAATTTGGTCAGTAGTTTTATTTTATAATTCAGAGGCTCGCTAAGAAGGGATTTTTTTTTAATTCAACCCCTAACGGGTTAAAAAGGGGTGAAAAGTTTTTGTCATTAATTCAACGCGTGCGAAGCTGCGAGCAACATAGTACACGATAAATATAAATAAATTAACTCCGTGTATTTATTTTCTAACAAAATATAAATTTAAGAAAATTATTTTCTTTAAATGTTACAATTGTATGTATAAAAAAAAACGAATAAATCATAATGAGTCTTTTTTTTTTTCGTGCCTCTCGGCACCTCTTCGAGCTCTTATTCTCGTTTTCGATGTAATAAATTCGCGCACATCGTAACGAGCCGCTGATAATTAAGTCCCGAGACTCGTTGATAATTAAAAGTTACGCGATAGATTTTTCGTTATCGGATCGCTGCTACTCCATGCCACGTCGAGCGTTATTACGAGCTTTTTCGTTGCTCGTTACAATCGAGAATTATCTCGGTTGTCGTCATCTGTGTGGCGGAACAAAAACGGCTGGTACACGTGCAACGCCCCAGCGGGGCTTCGATAATTTCATTTACGATTTTTGACGAGTGAAAGAATTAAAAAAGTTTGGCATGTGTGTTGATTAAAAAAATAAATAAAACAAATTTTAAAAATTGTTTTTTTTTTTTTAAATCAAATAAAATTAAAATGAATTTATTTGGTTTTTTCATAGTTCGAATAATCGAAAATCGATACTCGAAAATCGTTATAATTAATCCAGATGTGTTGACCATTAAATAGTTGCGTCGATTATAAAATACATTGTGTCATGTCACTTAATATTTCTCGATCTTCGTGAAGAAAAATCGTTTTGGTGGAATTGCAAATGATTTTTCGATTGGTCCAGTAGAAAATAAATTTGCTATATTTTAGCAAATAATTTTCTGACAAAAATATATACATATATTACATATATATTTAAACACTTGTACATATATACATATATTACATATATATTTAAATACTTGTACATATATGCATATATAACATATATATTTAAATACTTGTACATATATACATGTATAAACTTATATACGTGTATATATATACAAACTACAAACGATTCGGTCACGCACACAAGTACTTGGCATCAGCCAAGCCATCTTTATCACTAAAATATATACATTAATAATGACTAGAGCAATTTTTTCATCGAAATTGATTTACATTAATTTATATATCGTAACGGTGTGAGGATAAAAGAACAAAAATTATTTTAAAAGAGGATTAGTTGGAGATTTTTTTTTCGTTTACATCGCTAAAGCGAACGTTCTTCCGTGATTTTTTCTCTTATCTTTTATATATCGTGATATGAGATGACCTATAAATATACATTGCGGTAATTTTAAGGGGCATATAACGCGAGGGCATCATGATAGGGTGAGTTGAGAGCTCGTTGATGATCGTCTTTAGCTGTTGATGCTGCGATTTTCGTATAAATTTAAGTAAGAAAAAAATACACATATATATATACATATGAATTTTTTTCTTGCCCTCTTATATATATATATATATAAAACCAAGGGTTACAGCGGCCCGTATAGTCGATCGAGCACGCTTCGCAGCGATTATCGTAACGATATGAGAGAGCACATCGGCGGCACCGCCTCTCTTTAGCCATATCCGTACGTTTTCACGTTTCAACCCCAACTAAACTTGTACACATAGATATGTATATACATATATGTATATATACATATATGTATATACATATTATATATATATAGATATATAGACAGATGTAGATATATATATATATATATTATACGCGAACGTGAATACTCGTATATGCAGCAGGGAAAAATGGAGGGCGACTGTTTTGCTTGTAAAGAAAAACAAAAAAAAAAATAAAAGAAAATGAAACTAGTCGATCGAGTACAAAAGTATTCTCCTCCTCTTTCAATATACGTACATAGAATCACACGCGTTTGTGGATTATTAAAAAAAAAGAAAAAATATATATATATAAACTATTCTTTTGTATTTTACATAAATATATATATATATATATACATATATACATTTATGTAAAATACAAAAAAATAGTTTCGCTCGTGCTTATAACGTGAATAACAGCAGAGAAGAGAGATACGAAGGAGAGAGCTCTTAAATTCTGGGCTCGTATCGTGTATGGCCATGCTGGAGGCACCAAGAGGGTTTCAAGAAACAAAACGATGCCTCTCTCTCCTCGTGCAATGTCCCAAGCTCATCGCGGGCCAACACAACGATCTACTGTGTATATATAGTTATAGCTAACAGCATGCAAAACCTCCACCGATACATTATATTATGCCTCTATATACATTATGTACGTATATGCCACGTAGTATATAATATATATATATATATATATATATATATATATATATATATATATATATATATTATATATATATATATATATATATATATATATATATTATATATATCTATCTATCTATATATATAAATATATATATATAAATATAATATATATATATATACATATGCGCTATAGATTAGCCGTTAACGGCACGACGCGCGCGCCGCGCTCTCGTGCAGGCGCGTCAAGTTATTAGAGAATCAATTACTCGTTCCTATTGTTTATGACGGGGCCCAAGGGCTCACACGGGCCCCCTCTCCGCCCCCCCCCCCTCCCCCCACCGCCCCACTGAATGCCCAGCGCCGAGCTTCACCACAATCACCGCCAACTCGCTCTCCACTGTACCATCATCTTCTTGCTCGTTTTCATCGTTTTCTTCACCTCACCCCTCTCTCCACCCCCCCCCCCTCCCCCCGCCCCACCATGGCCCCTTGGCCATCCGTCCTTTGTCGTAAAAAATAAAATAAAAAACACCACGTAAACTTTTCGATCGTTTACCATTTAAACTTTATCACATAACGCCATTTTGTACTCGAGATGGCAGATGAAAGTTTGTTATTTTTGTGATAATTAATTTAGTTTTTTGACTTTTTGGACTTGACGCTGTCGACTATTATATATATATATACATAATTTTCCGCCCCTCCACCCCCAAATCTGTCCTTGGTCGTAAAAAATAAAATAAAAAATACCAAACTTTTCGATCGTTTACCATTCAAACTTTATCACATAACGCCATTTTGTACTCGAGATGGCAGATGAAAGTTCGTTATTTTTGTGATAATTAATTCAATTTTTTGACTTTTCGGACTTGACGCTGACGACTGTGACCATCTTCTTGCCCGTTTTCGTCGACTATTATATATATATACATGATTTTCCCCCCTCCACCAACACATCTGTCCTTGGTCGTAAAAAGTAAAATAAAAAATACCAAACTTTTCGATCGTTTACCATTCAAACTTTATCACATAACGCCATTTTGTACTCGAGATGGCAGATGAAAGTTCGTTATTTTTGTGATAATTAATTCAGTTTTTTCTTGTTCGTTCTCGTCGACTATTATACATAAAATTATAAATATTTCCCACGAATGGAATGAACTAATATAAAAAAATAAGGCAAAAAAATAATAGCTAAGAACAAATGTAATTTTGTATAAATGGCAAGAGATTTGTATTGATCTTTTACTTCTTTGGTATAGAAACGATAGAAAAATAATAAACGCCCAAAGTACCTTAATATCTCGTGTATATATATATATATATATACACTACACGAGATATTAAGATACTTTTTCTTATTACTCTGGGCGATTTTTATTTTTCTTTAAAATAAAAATTAAATTTTCTTTAAATTTAAATAAAATAAAAATCGCCGATTTTTATTTTTCTTTCGTTATATATATGGGAGAAAAAATTATTGATCCTAACGAATTTGAGTCCACTTGAGAATAAACTTTGCTGTAAGAATTAATTAATTCGAGGTTTTTGATTATCTCGATTCAACAGTTTGAAATTTTTTTATTCCCCTTCGTTTTGATATTCAATTTTTTCTTCGGAAATCCATTTTTTTCTTCTCCAAGAGGGTTGAGAGTGGAGTTTTTATGGTAAAAGATGGATGAGGCTGAGTCGTATACGTACTGTAGCTGCTGTGGGTACCACGTATATGTATAAATCTTATCCAAAATACATCGATACAGCCAACCAGCACCATGAGGAAATAGTAAACGAGCTGGGCCGAGGCAAGAGGCGTATAGTTCATAAATACGCGAGCGTTCGGCAGTAAATCTTGCTTGCCACCGGCCCGCGAGAGAAAATCTGTGTATTCGCGTGCGTGTATGTGTCTGTTCTGTGCCTATAACTGTGTCTGTGTCTGTGTCTGTGGCTGTCTCTGTCTCTGGCTCTGGGACTGTCTGTGCCTGTGTGTTTGTCTGTGGCTGTCTCTGTCTCTGTCTCTGGCTCTGGGACTGTCTGTGTCTGTGTGTTTGTCTGTGTCTGTCTCTGGCTCTGGGACTGTCTGTGTCTGTGTGTTTGTCTGTGCCTATACCTGTGTCTATGCCTATGTCTGTGTCTGTGTTTGTGTCTGTGTCTGTGTCTGTGTCTGTGTCTGTGTCTGTGTTTGTGTCTGTGTCTGTGTCTGTGTCTGTGTCTGTGTCTGTTTCTGTATCTATGCCTATGCCTATGTCTGTGTCTGTGTCTGTGTCTGTGTCTGTGTCTGTGCCCTGAGTCTGTGTCTGTGTCTGTGTCTATGCCTGTGTCTGTGTCTGTGTCTATGTCTGTGTCTGTGTCTGTGTCTGTGTCTGTGTCTGTGTCTGTGTCTGTGTCTGTGTCTGTGTCTGTGTCTGTGTCTGTTCTGTGCCTATGTATGTGCCTGTGTCTGTGTCTGTGTCTGTGTCTGTGTCTGTGTCTGTGTCTGTGTCTGTGTCTGTGTCTGTGTCTGTGTCTGTGTCTGTGCCCTGTGTCTGTGTCTGTGGCTGTGTCTGTGTCTGTGTCTGTGTCTGTGTCTGTGTCTGTTCTGTGCCTATGTATGTGCCTGTGTCTGTGTCTGTGTCTGTGTCTGTGTCTGTGTCTGTGTCTGTGTCTGTGTCTGTGTCTGTTCTGTGCCTATGTATGTGCCTGTGTCTGTGTCTGTGTCTGTGTCTGTGTCTGTGTCTGTGTCTGTGTCTGTGTCTGTGTCTGTGTCTGTGTCTATAAAGAGTGCAAGTAAGCTCGCGGTGGTCTCACTCGTTCGCCACGGCGTTCATTCTCGTTCTTAATTGCCGTGTTTTAACACCTATCCCGACGATCGATCCTCGTCCACCCCGACCAGAAGGAGCCCCATATTCTTCTCGGACCCTCGCTAAGGCATCATCATGGCATATACACCCCGGGCGTCTCATCTTGTTTCGTTTTCTATTTCCTTTCTCACTTGCACCTTTTCTCTTTTATTTCTTCTTCTTCTTCTTCTTCTTCTTCTTCTTCTTCTCCTTCTTCTTCTTATTCGCCCATATACTGTATATTTCATTAGATACTCTGTATATAATTGGTGCTTGACTGATAACAAAACAAAACAACAAAAATTACAAAATAACTACTTTCAACTCGTAATTTCACTCTGTAATGCTTGCTTGGTTATATATATATATATATATATATATATATATATATATGCACACATACGTATTTATATACGTATATATATATATATACACATGCATATTGCCTCAGTACAAACGAGATTAAAAATATCTATTCATCATTATACACTTTTAGAAAAATTAATGCCATATATTTCACCTCTAGGACATTTATGAAGCAATCGTGCCCTACCGGATGTATTATGTAGGTACTATTACCGTTTTTTTTTTGTCTCTATGAGAAGACAAAAAGGACAAGAGAAAGAAAGATATTCCGTATAATAAATCGTAAAAGAGAGGTTGATGGAACCAGAGGGGTGAGGGGGAGGTTGGTACGGAAGAGAGAGAGGAGAGAGAGAGAGAGAGAGAGAGAGAGAGAGAGAGAGAGAGAGAGAGAGATAGTTCGTTGGAGGTGAGTTAGTTATTACAGAATCAATTACCAGCCTGTATTTATAGTCTTTATGCACATATATATATATATATATATATATATATATATATATATAAGTGTGTATAGTAGCGTGTTTCTCGGCCGGTTTGCAACGAAGCATCCCTTTTGTCATGTACGTAGTACTAAACGACACAACATGCGACGAGCAAAAGCGCAAAAGTTTTCTCGCGCTCACTGCCGCAAGTCAGCATCCAACGTGTCTTGGGCACGTGGAAAGAGTGAGTGAGAGAGAGTGAGAGAGCGATATTTCTCTCGTTTGCAGGCGAGAAAACGCGTTCGAGATAACATCGAGATACGACCGGATATTCACTGCGCATGCCACTTTCTGCATTCGTTCGCCAAGTAATACTCGAATGTGCCATTTATATACACCAATCTATAGTTGTATGTGTGGTATGTATAAGACATTAAGGGAGAACTTGTACCCGGGCGTGCATCAGTGTAAAGGTAAAACTATTAACATGGTAAAAAGTCAACGCCCTCTCTCTCTCTCTCTCTCTCTCTCTCTCTCTTTCTCTCCCTTTCTTTCTCTCTCTCTCTCTCTCTCTCTACCTCCCTCTCTCTCTCTCTCTCTCTCTTTCTCTCTCTCTCTCTCTCGCTTTCTCTCTCTCTCTCTCTCTCTCTCTCTCTCTCTCTCTCTCTCTCTCTCTCTCTCTCTCTCTCTCTCTCTCTCTTCTCTCTCTCTCTCTCTCTCTCTCTCTCTCTCTCTCTCTCTCTCTCTCTCTCTCTCTCTCTTTCTCTCTCTCTCTCTCTCTCTCTCTCTCTCTCTCTCTCTATTCTACGCGTATTTTACATTCTCTCTGCGAAATATATGCCAGTTTTCTGCAATGTTCACCAAGTACGAAAAAAAAAGAAAAAAAAATCAAATAAAACAAAATAAATAAATATATATATATATATATATATATATATATATACATATATATATATATATTGCAGTGTTAAATTATCGTATTAGCCTGTGTGGAAGGCGGCAACATCGGGAACATCGACCCCCGCGAGACGATGTGATGACGCCGAGAGCCGCGATTTAATCCAAGTATATATCCCCTCGAGGCTCCAGTAGGTATATACGCGATTTAATAGTCGAGAGAGCAAAAGAGACTCGAAAGTGAATTTATACAAGATTCGAGTGTAAAAAAAAAGCTTATACTTTGGTTATATTAGTTATTCCCGATTCCTTATAGATCTGACTCACCTTTGTAGGCAAAATAAAGGAGAGGCCAGTACGAATTTTCATTTTGTAATACGCATACGCGTATATATATGATCGCACAGCGCGTAATACGAACATTAATGCAAGTTGATCCTTCCATATCTTCTGGCAAAACGACGTATTGGCCCTCTAAGTGATTATTCCTGGTTCCGTGGTTGTGTGTATACCGAGTTGCCTATCATTTCTGGCATTTAATCGCCCATATATATACACACACACACATATATATACATAAATAATAAATAAATAAATAAATATATATATATATATATATATATATATTTATTTATTTATTTATTTAGAGCATAATTTACATGTCTTTCTGATATTAAACCGTCGATATATATATATATATATATATATATATATATATATATATATATATATATATATATATCGATGGTTTAATGCCAGAAAGACATGTAAATTGTGCTTAATGGACACACGATACGCCTTTCTAATTTCGAGTCATCATGATAATCTGATGAGTAACATTCCGCATAGAGTTTCGTGTATAATTGGATGAGACAAGATAATGAGGTGTATGCGCGTATATATAAATGGGGATGATATACAGAGAGAGAGAGAGAGAGAGAGAGAGAGAGAGTGTTATAAACGTGCAAGGGTCACGTGGCAGCACGCGTTTAACCACGATCTATACCAAAGTTTACCTCTCTTAATTTTTTTGTTTTGTTTCTTCTTTTATTCTCACGTGGCATCGACGCTGATGCTACATGAAAGACCGTCAACGTCTATTAAATTTTTGCGGCGTAAACGTGCAATTACACGTATGGAGCTCGGTGAGCGAAAAACAAGTTGGTAATGGATAGCTCTAATGCTATAATTCCATTGAAAGGGCAGAGCAGAGGGTGGAGAGACTCTAATTTCGTACCCTCGAACGAGAGTATATATTTTCTGCGAGAGGAAAACGTGCCGTTTTGTTACCTTTTTTGTCATAGATAATCCTAATTTTAATCGAGACATCAAAAGCAGCCAAGGAGATTTTTTTTTTTTTAATGAATAACGAAATAGAAAAATGTAAATGGGAAGAAAAAAAATAATTAAAAAAAATATGTATATAGATGAGAAGAATAAAGAGGAGTAAGTACAGAATGAGATAAATGTACGAGAGCTCGTGAAGTAAAAATAATAAAGAAAACATTTGCTCATGTTTTGTCACAGATAAGGTCGTTATTTGGTTTTAAAAATTCTCCAACATTCTTAAAATTTATAATAGACAAATTTTATGGAACGTTTTTAAGCCCAGGCGACTGTGTGCTAATTTTATTATGTGAAAGAGAGAGAGAGAGAGACTCGTCATGTTGATGGATCAACGAAAAATATAAACTGACGCATTCACACATGAAAACTGCATGGGGCCACTGCATAAGGGATGAAATGAAGAGGCCAGCACGTGGACAAACGCGTGGCGTTCAAGAGCGAGAACGATGAGCCATTAGGGCTGGGAATGCTGCTCGGTGAACTCGATATGATGAGCTTTTGCACCGCCAAAATCCAGCATCTATATAACTGTTTACACGTATATTATATATACAATAGAGTTTAAACTACCCCAACGAAATGAAAGTATGTATGCAACATTATAGATAAAGGACGTATAATCCAGCTAAATAAAGGAAACAAATAATTTTGCTCCAGTAGCAAATATTTAAATTATAAATTTAAAAATTATAAATTTGCTATTTTAGCAAAGTGTTACCCGAACGAAATAAAAGTATGTATGCAACATTATAGATAAAGGACGTATAATCCAGCTAAATAAAGGAAAAAAATAATTTTGCTCCAGTAGCAAATTTTTCAAGTCATAAATTTATAAATTATAAATTTGCTATTGTATAGCGAATAAATTTGCTACTGGAGAAAATAAATTTGCTATTTCAGCAAAATGCGAGGCAACCAATGAGTTTTGTTATTACAGTAAAATTATTTTCTCGGACAGCAGCAAACCAATGCCAAAATCAACTGTCATCTATATCAGCTGTGTATCAGCTGTCATCTATATATATATATATAATAAAACTTTAGAGGGGTCGGTGTCTGTACATTGAAGGTATCCCAGGAAATATATTTTAGGATGTATAAAAGAAATTGATGGGAAGAAATTTGTATATCAAATATGTCAAAAATACGTTCAAGAAATATTTCTACAGTAAACAAAAATAATATATATTCTTCTATACGCGGAATGATGGAACTTACCAAAAAAAAAATCAGCTCATTTCTCTTTGGCACGCGACACATTTTTTTACAGCTTTTTACAACTTTCAACAAAATTTCCACCCTTTTATATTTATGAATAAATTTTTTCTTTCGACCATCTCAAATTTGGGGCTATATAGAAACAGGCAAAATCTTTCAACCATATTATGGCATTCTGGTTTATAATATCTCGTTGTACGCCTCGTGATAAAAATTCTTGATAATTCGCGTGCTAGACCTTTGGGCCAAAATTATTTTACAATAAAATATCGTAAATTCGCTCGTGCCTTTCGCGTTATTTTGCGCGATAACGGCTTCACCTTTGGTGCTGCGACAGCAGCGAATCCTCCAGCGCCAAGATGAACCAAGGAACAGCAGCAACAAGGGGATAGAAAGAGAAAAAGTTGATGGCTAGAGAGCGCCCGCGCGCTCTGGTAAAGGGGATTCTCACGTTACGTTCTGTGCGTCCAGCAGGTGTCGGATTACCACCCCTAGAGCTCCAGCATACTCGTTCTACTCTCTCGTCGTTCGACCAACCGGCTTGCTCTCGCGTGTCTCTTTTGCACTTTTCTCTCGTTCGGCTTCTCTCGACGTTTGCTGCTCCTCTATATATATATCTACTACTATATATATATATATATATATATATATATCTGTATACTACTATATATATATACTACTATATATATATATCTACTATATATATATATATATATATATATATATATATATATATATGCATATATGTACCACGATGCCTTATAACTCTACATGTACATAACATACTTACGACGCAGGTACAAACCTCTTTTGCCTTGCTGCGACAAACGGTGTACGCATTCTCACGTGTACGCACGGAATAGTTATTCAATATGTCCGGAATTACAGGCTTTTCTCACTCATTTTTTTTTTGTCCCAACAAATAGCCCCAATTGACCCTTGTACTAACTTATAAGTCATGGTGGCTTCGCGGCGACAAAAAAAATACGATTTGTTGATCCATGAAAATGATTGAAAATGCAGAAATAATTTTTATTCTTGAAATCAGATGAGATTTGACCAGGTCAAATGACTGCCACCCTTTTGCCACCTTTTTAGCTATATATTATTATGATTTTTTTTTTGTTTTTCATTACCGTATTTAATTGTTATTTAAGATTGTTGGTCCGGGACTACGTAAATAAATAAATAAATATTAGAATTTTAAATTTTTTATATTTAAATTTTTTAATAAGACGATATTTGAATTAACGTAAATATAATTATAAATAAATTAATTACTCAACCAGGCGAAAATCCGAGTATACGATTTGTTGATCCATGAAAATGATTGAAAATGCAGAAATAATTTTTATTCTTGAAATCAGATGAGATTTGACCAGGTCAAATGACTGCCACCCTTTTGCCACCTTTTTAGCTATATATTATTATGATTTTTTTTTTGTTTTTCATTACCGTATTTAATTGTTATTTAAGATTGTTGGTCCGGGACTACGTAAATAAATAAATAAATATTAGAATTTTAAATTTTTTATATTTAAATTTTTTAATAAGACGATAATTGAATTAACGTAAATATAATTATAAATAAATTAATTACTCAACCAGGCGAAAATCCGAGTATACGATTTGTTGATCCATGAAAATGATTGAAAATGCAGAAATAATTTTTATTCTTGAAATCAGATGAGATTTGACCAGGTCAAATGACTGCCACCCTTTTGCCACCTTTTTAGCTATATATTATTATGATTTTTTTTTTGTTTTTCATTACCGTATTTAATTGTTATTTAAGATTGTTGGTCCGGGACTACGTAAATAAATAAATAAATATTAGAATTTTAAATTTTTTATATTTAAATTTTTTAATAAGACGATAATTGAATTAACGTAAATATAATTATAAATAAATTAATTACTCAACCAGGCGAAAATCCGAGTACACGATTTGTTGATCCATGAAAATGATTAAAAATGTAGAAATAATTTTTATTCTTGAAATCAGATCAGATTTGACCAGGTCAAATGACTGCCACCTTTTTCCCACCTTTTTAGCTATATATTATTATGATTTTTTTTTTGTTTTTCATTACTGTCTTTAATTGTTATTTAAGATTGTTGGTCCGGGACTACGTGAATAAATAAATAAATATTAGAATTTTAAATTTTTTATATTTAAATTTTTTAATAAGACGATATTTGAATTAACGTAAATATGATTATAAATTAATTAATTACTCAAACAGGCGAAAATCCGAGTACACGATTTGTTGATCAATGAAAACGATTAAAAATGCAGAAATAATTTTTATTCTTGAAATCAGATCAGATTTGACCAGGTCAAATGACTGCCACCCCTTTGCCACGTTTTTAGCTATATATTATTATGATTTTTTTTTTGTTTTTCATTACCGTATTTAATTGTTATTTAAGATTGTTGGTCCGGGACTACGTAAATAAATAAATAAATATTAGAATTTTAATTTTTTTATATTTGAATTTTTTAATAAGACAATATTTGAATTAACGTAAATATAATTATAAATTAATTAATTACTCAAACAGGCAAAAATCCGAGTATACGATTTGTTGATCCATGAAAACGATTAAAAATGCCAAAATATAAATTCTTGTTCAAAATTAATCACTCAAATACGGAAAAACCCAAGTACATAAAATTTTTACTTATTATTCTGTCAAACATGAAAAATTGAGACTTGCATGAGATATAAATTGTTGAAAAATATAATAATCGTGAATTTAAAAAAAAAAAAAAAAAATGAATCAATACAGTTTCCGTGATGTTGAGGATTAAATAACAGAGTTGCCACATACGAGAGCGTCGAGAGGCGAGGGGGAAGATAACGCGCGAACGGACGCGGTAATTCAATATCAACAAGGAGAGACTGTATAGCGAACTATACGGACCGCGAGCGCGCTTGTGGAATATAAACTGTTTGCTGCTTGCCATATATTCTTATGTAATATATGTATATATATATATATATCTATATATCTATATATCTACATCTATATATCTCTATCTATATATATATATATATATATATATATATATATATATATATATATATATATGCAGTAGGCAAGGTCTAATGATGTGCGTATATGCTCTACTGGGTATAAAAAAATGATCTATTTTGTGTGAAAAGTATAGAAGCGCCTCTATATACATACATTGGTACAAATATATTATATACACGAGGCCATCTTAAGGACACACGCAAACGAGGCGAAACGAGCTGTAAAGGTGATTCGCGAATTGGCAAACTCCGATTCGTATATGGTGCCGATGATGGCTTGATCGAAAACTCTATATATATGTATATATATATATATATATATACATATATATAGTTCTGAATTTTACATCCAACAGAGAAAATGCTCTCGTTGACTTATTTGCGCCCATACAGCTTTTTTGCACTTTCGCCTTTTTCATCTTTGGGCCTCATAAAAAGGCTGCTGCGAGCAATTATTCCATAAACACATGCAAATACATATCAATGAGATGAAAACCAGCCAAGTATATATTTTATATATATCATTGGTTGGGATGTATATTATATATATATTATATATAGCACTTCATCGATATATATATATATATATATATCTCACATCTTCGATATATATATATATATATATATAGATGATGTGCTCTTTGCGAACCCGAACGCAGGACAACCGCGTGCGTCTCTCGCGTATATATATTCTACAACTTCAGGGTGGCGTCACGCTCGAGACGCTTCCGGTGTTAAATTACCCTCCTCAAGAGAGTCTGAACGTCCCCACCCCTCGACCGATTGCCTCCACCCAGCACCAAGAGCAGGGCAGTCTCGCCTGATGCTCTACTCTTTTTTTCATGCATACAGTATATATATATATATATATATATGTATATACATATATATACTAGTTTACATATATATATACATATTTGTATATAGTTTTTTGCACTCCTGGTCAAAGTAACGCCAGGACATACACCAGCAATTCGAGCATATATATATATATATATATATATATATATAAAACTCTGTGTTTGCTACTTTCACAAGGGGAATCTCGCACTGCCGGATATGATACCGCGAGATGGGGCGAATGAGAAACTCGATCATACACATGCGGATAATTATTTATCCATTTCATGAATCTCGAGATCTTGGATCGATGTAGTTCAAGGTCATTGAAATATTTGCACTGACAATGAAAAAAAAAAAAAAAAAAATGATCGCAATTGTTCTCGCCCAATTATTTAGACACTTTATTTCTTATCTTATTTCTTATCATTATTTCTTATCCGTTAACGTAACTAAAATATTGTTCGACGAATTATGATAATTATCGTCATAAATTAAATTAAATTAAATCAAATTAATTAAATCATAAATTATTACCGTCTTTTTGTCAAATTAAACATTTTTCTTTATGCGTTGAGCTAATTTATTCGTCGAGCAGAGCAGTTTGTCAAAAAGGCCCATTTCATGTGTACAATTAATTCGCTGCGAAACTCAAACAATCGAATACAATTGTCGAGTTAAATATATAATTGCACATAGGAGATAGTCGTTGCGTTTGTTTAAAAATAAACCGAGCAATGTCCTTCAATTTCCACCAAGTATATAGATAAATTTAGTTGAAAACATCTTATATATATATATATATATCATCCATTATATATATAAAAACAAATATATATCATCCAATATATATATAAAAACATATATATATCATCCAATATATATATAAAAACATATATATATCATCCAATATATATATAAAAACATATATATATCATCCAATATATATATAAAAACATATATATATCATCCAATATATATATAAAAACAAATATATATCATCCAATATATATATAAAAACAAATATATATCATCCAATATATACATAAAAACATATATATATCATCCAATATATATATAAAAACAAATATATATCATCCAATATATATATAAAAACAAATATATATCATCCAATATATATATATAAATATATATATATCATCCAATATATATATATATATGTTTATGCTTGCATGTGTTGCATTTCAAAGCAATGCCAAAATTCTTTCCCTCCGTCTCTCTTTGTTTCTCAAGTAACAAATTTTGCGATACATGGTGGTTCGGTGATGTACAATATGCGAGAACGATAGATCGCGCCGGAGCTCGAGACCGCGAGAGATCGTGACGGGGCTTTTGGCTCGCGTGGGCCAAACTCGATGCTTTTCTATATATATATATATATATATATATATATATATACACGCACGCTAAGATCGAAAGCTCTCGATCGAGCCGTCGTGTGTTGCTCCTTGATGGCACTGGTGAAAAAAAAGAAGAAGGAAAGAAAAATACAACGAATAACCAGCAAGAGAGAAAGAGAGAGAGAGAGAGAGAGAGGGAAAAGAACGCGTGTGGGAGCCCCAGGGTGGCCACCTGTCCGAGCGATTGCAGTACTGATGGTATGCACCGATAACATCAAAAGCTGTGAAGATGCGATAGAATATACATGCATATATATATATATATATATATATATATAGTATATAAACATTACACCCTACTATATATTGTACATGGTATATATAAAACCAAACGACGAACGCCCAACGCGCTATATAGTATAGAATAGTATATATATATATACATATATAGCTGACAGAACCAAAAGAACACTGTAACTCACCACGCACCACGAATTATAGTCTGTATGGCCCAGGTAGAACGTGTGCATGGTACGAGCTCTGGTCTCTCCTCACTCTCCCTCCTTTTGCGATTCACTCGTGTCTCTCCACCTTCTCCTCCTCTACTGCTTCTTATTCCTCTTCTTCTGCTTCTTTCTTGCCTCTCCCCCAAGAAGATGATTCTTCACGATCTCTTTAGGTACACATTTCTCCTCCAATTTCTCTGCGTCTCTTTCCTCTCTAATTTCCTCGCTTCTCATTCACGTTTCGTTCCTCCTCTTCGTCTCTCTTTTCATGAAGAAAATTCGGCTCTTTTTTCATGAAGAAAATTCGTCTCTCTTTTCATGAAGAAAATCTAGTCAGTTTTGAATTTTCGAACACATTCGCGTTCTGCTGGAAAACAAAATATTTCAAACTCGACAATATTATAAATCTAATCAAACAATAAAAAATGAGATTTAATAAAAAAATTGACATCTGCAAGAAATGAGTCTCTTAATTTATTTAATTATAGCGACAATCTTATTTCTGAATTGAAGCCATCTTGGTCTCCATTAAAATATCGTCATCCAATTAGATAAATTTGACCTATCCATTTAATGATTTGCCCTTAATCGCATTGATAATTCGTGAGAAATTCGCACAAAATGTGCACTTTGACCTTTGCTACCACCTGGCAACTCTTTGATGGATTAAAAGTGACCCAGACAGAGCCGAGTGGTAAATTTTTAAAAAATCCTTACCACGAGACTCTGGACCTTTTCAGGCACACATGAGCAGGCTTGTCACGTATAAATTCGATGCGACAAGGGTACCATTTTGGACACTTTTTTTTGCCTATTTTTGGAGTGGGAATTGTGGTGGTAAAATAATTATATATATAGTAAAAATGGCTCCAATTCGGTCCAGTCAAATTTTCGTTATAGTTTTATTATCGTGTGGCACGAAATTTATGGAAAATATTTTAAATGTATCGCAAACGCGAATTGTCCTTCATGGTACATTTATAAACCCTTAAAATTTATAAAATTTTGTGTATATAATGCTTTTCTACCCTTATCGATATATTTTTATTTACAGCTTAAAGTGTACTCATGTACCCTTTAGGGCCCAGGGGCACCTGGGCCCTAAAGGGATAATTTGTGAGAAATTCGCGGAAAATGTGCACTTTGACCTTTGCTACCACCTGGCAACTCTTTGATGGATTAAAAGTGACCCAGACAGAGCCGAGTGGTAAATTTTTAAAAAATCCTTACCACGAGACTCTGGACCTTTTCAGGCACACATGAGCAGGCTTGTCACGTATAAATTCGATGCGACAAGGGTACCATTTTGGACACTTTTTTTTGCCTATTTTTGGAGTGGGAATTGTGGTGGTAAAATAATTATATATATAGTAAAAATGGCTCCAATTCGGTCCAGTCAAATTTTCGTTATAGTTTTATTATCGTGTGGCACGAAATTTATGGAAAATATTTTAAATGTATCGCAAACGCGAATTGTCCTTCATGGTACATTTATAAACTCTTAAAATTTATAAAATGTTGTGTATATAATGCTTTTCTACCCTTATCGATATATTTTTATTTACAGCTTAAAGTGTACTCATGTACCCTTTAGGGCCCAGGGGAACCTGGGCCCTAAAGGGATAATTTGTGAGAAATTCGCGGAAAATGTGCACTTTGACCTTTGCTACCACCTGGCAACTCTTTGATGGATTAAAAGTGACCCAGACAGAGCCGAGTGGTAAATTTTTAAAAAATCCTTACCACGAGACTCTGGACCTTTTCAGGCACACATGAGCAGGCTTGCCAGGTCATTCGATGCGACAAGGGTACCATTTTGGACACTTTTTTTTTGCCCATTTTTGGAGTGGGAATTGTGGTGGTAAAATAATTATATATATAGTTAAAATGGCTCCAATTCGGTCCAGTCAAATTTTCGGTATAGTTTTACTGTATTATTATCGTGTGGCACGAAATTTATGGAAAATATTTTAAATGTATCGCAAACGCGAATTGTCCTTCATGGTACATTGATAAAGGTTTATGTATATATAAAGGTTTGTGTATATAAGGCTTTTCTACCCTTATCGATATATTTTTATTTACAGCTTAAAGTGTACTCAGGTACCCTTTAGGGCCCAGGGGCACCTGGGCCCTAAAGGGATAATTTGTGAGAAATTCGCAGAAAATGTGCACTTTGACCTTTGCTACCACCTGGCAACTCTTTGATGGATTAAAAGTGACCCAGACAGAGCCGAGTGGTAAATTTTTAAAAAATCCTTACCACGAGACTCTGGACCTTTTCAGGCACACATGAGCAGGCTTGTCACGTATAAATTCGATGCGACAAGGGTACCATTTTGGACACTTTTTTTTGCCTATTTTTGGAGTGGGAATTGTGGTGGTAAAATAATTATATATATAGTAAAAATGGCTCCAATTCGGTCCAGTCAAATTTTCGTTATAGTTTTATTATCGTGTGGCACGAAATTTATGGAAAATATTTTAAATGTATCGCAAACGCGAATTGTCCTTCATGGTACATTTATAAACTCTTAAAATTTATAAAATGTTGTGTATATAATGCTTTTCTACCCTTATCGATATATTTTTATTTACAGCTTAAAGTGTACTCATGTACCCTTTAGGGCCCAGGGGAACCTGGGCCCTAAAGGGATAATTTGTGAGAAATTCGCGGAAAATGTGCACTTTGACCTTTGCTACCACCTGGCAACTCTTTGATGGATTAAAAGTGACCCAGACAGAGCCGAGTGGTAAATTTTTAAAAAATCCTTACCACGAGACTCTGGACCTTTTCAGGCACACATGAGCAGGCTTGTCACGTATAAATTCGATGCGACAAGGGTACCATTTTGGACACTTTTTTTTTTGCCCATTTTTGGAGTGGGAATTGTGGTGGTAAAATAATTATATATATAGTAAAAATGGCTCCAATTCGGTCCAGTCAAATTTTCGTTATAGTTTTATTATCGTGTGGCACGAAATTTATGGAAAATATTTTAAATGTATCGCAAACGCGAATTGTCCTTCATGGTACATTGATAAAGCCTTATAATTTATAAAGGTTTGTGTATATAAGGCTTTTCTACCCTTATCGATATATTTTTATTTACAGCTTAAAGTGTATTCATGAACCCTTTAGGGCCCAGGGGAACCTGAAGAATGATTCAGCTATTAATATTACCCCCATTGACTCTTTAATTAAAATATTCACCGTTATCTATCCCAGCCCATTCCGAATAAGTATTTTACAATTTATTATTTTTTGTCCTAAGAAATCTTTTGCTGATTATATACTGAGAAACAGAGTGGCCTCTGGAGCTTTTTTAATGCGACAACATAAAACGTCAAGATGGAATGACGAAACGAGCAGGGAAAAAATCAAGCTCGAAAACTCTTGACTAAAGAGCCCTCCCAATATTTACACAGAAAGCATTGGTAGGCTTTGAGGGGGTGGAACAAGTCGGCGCATATCCGGATCGATACTGGAGAGCTTGCAGGTGCGCCCCTCGCCCTCAAAACTCTCTTATACTTTCACAGAAAATTTCCATAACACACTCGAGTATATACAGACGAACCCCTCGGTGTAAACATAGAGTACATATTCGCGTTCATCATATGAAGTTCAAAGTTTATATTAATTTCTATCAATGGCAGTAGCAAGGATTCATTAATATTCGCCAATCTACGATAAAATTACATGAAGGGCTAATATAAGAGCAGGTGTGGATTCTTATATATACATATATATATATATATATATATATATAAGAATATAAGGGGGGATACTGCATGAATCTATCGCGAATTAATCATCCATTGACCCTCCTTTCTTTCTCACAAATGCAAAAATAAAATGAGTTGTAATCGGTTAGAATATTCTCGGGTCACTTTGGCTACGAAAAGAGGTTAAAGTTGAAATTTCGGAGTCTAAAAATTATTGGCATTCTACCAGGGGTGATTCAATTAGCGCATCACCCCCCTAGAAAATATAAGAGAATGACAGATAAAAGAAAATGAAGATAATGCGAGGCCTCGGCAATTCATTGCCCTCTCATTATATCTTGAATCTTGATTATTCGATCGTGTCAATCTGATAAAAAACATATGTAGATAGACCCGCGTACCCTACTGTTTTCAGGACGCGATTAATTTGTCAAATATCAAGTGATATTAGGATATAATAGTGTACCAGTAGGGATAATTCCCAGGAGGTTTAAGATCGTCTGTAAAGCTGATGTGGTGAGCCATAATGTGAATGGATGGTTGTACGAGGGGCGTAGTAGGGGTGTTAAGATAACGTGATTCTCAGCATCATCAACACACACAGATGAAACCTTGCATGTTTTTATTCGCCCAGGATAATATATATATATATATATATATATATATATATTATCCCGGCTATATATATTATTATTATTATATATATATATATATATATATATATATCATCGCACACGAATTACACCCGAAAAATCCTCAATAGCCCAAATACATTAATATTTAATTCCTATTGACGAAAACTCATCTTGATGCATTCGGGCTTATCCGATAATTTTTTTTCTCGGATTTTCACGCCCGTATAATATATAATAATGTCTGTGTCAGTGCATGGGTGGGGGTGTGTATCTTATCAGTACGATTATATGGACCGAGCTACGCCCATTTGAGTTGCCTCTGGTGTCCCAACAGCTGTTTTTCGATTCGTCATCGTGGATATTCCGATAATTATCAATCTCGCAGCCTTTTTTATTACCCATATATATATATATAGGTCTATTATTAAAGTAGGAAAAACGAGAAGAATTTTTCATACTTACTTCAAATTGACATTTTTTATTTTCTTTCGTCTCTTGAGGCTGAAATTAAAAAATTATTCAAATGGGCCTGTTATTTCACCGTAGGCAATATTTGGGGAAGCAATATATATATATATATATATATATATATATATATATATATATATATATATATATATATATATATATATGCGTAGAGAAGATAAGAAAAAGTGTAATAATTATTCGATCCAGCTGGTTTTGTGAAAAATAGCATGCGATATTTTTTACAATTGACACTGATTTTTCCATAAGGTCGCTGCTTTTGTGAAAAATGGGATGCGATATTTTTTTTACAATTGACACTGATTTTTCCATAATACCCTTAAAAAATATGAATTTATTAAAAATGACGGGGTAGGTTCGCGTGTTTCGCAGTATTGGACCATCGTGTGGTTTCCATGGTCGCGCCGATACCAGCGCGCATATTCATCGATCCTGTGCTGTACATTGCATGTTATCTCTCTCTCTCTCTCTCTATCCGTCCTTCCTCGGCTTCGAGTCCAACACCCACCACATCGTCCACATCCCCTATCTATCTTATCCGCGTTCAGTATGGTCGAAATAAGAGCACAATTCTCACTTTTTCCCTCTCCAATTTCACAAACAAGATGGAGTATATTTTTTCAAAATTTTTCAAATTGGACGAGCGATTTTGGCAAATTTTTCCATGCATTTTCCCTTTGCCTTCGATTTTTTCGATTTTCAAAGGGCTTTTAGGGATAAAAATAATTGACATATCTGAATGAAACCAACGCCATTCTCTAAGTCTACTCGAGACGTTTTCAAAACTCCCCTTATAAATCTCAATCGGCCAAACGATGACAAAGTTATCGCAGTTTGAATATTCGTATTTTTCGTGATTTTTTTTGTTTTTACCAAAAAAAGTTGATTCACAAAAATAGCTGTAACTCTGCCCCCTTAAGAGATAGCGATTTTTTTATTTTTTTATTTTAATCCCAAGAGTTCAAGTTTTGGAATGCCGCTAGATTCACTGAGCTGGCATTTTTTAAAATATTTTTTCAAGATTTTTCAAATTGGACGAGCGATCTTGGCAAATTTTTCCATGCATTTTCCCTTTGCCTTCGATTTTTCCGATTTTCAAAGGGCTTTTAGGGATAAAAATAATTGACATATCTGAATGAAACCAACGCCATTCTCTAAGTCTACTCGAGACGTTTTCAAAACTCCCCTTATCAATCTCAATCGGCCAAACGATGACAAAGTTATCGCAGTTTGAAAATTCATATTTTTCGTCATTTTTCGATTTTCCAAACGAAAAAAAAATGTGAAATTTTTTTTTTTCTCTCAATGATCCTATGCGATTGGAAATTTCCCGTTGAACACGAACAACACTCCTTATTTTGGCCAAAAATTTCACGTGAAAATGGAAAAAACGTAAAATTTTCACTTTTTCTCATTTTTACCTAAAAAAGTTGATTCACAAAAATTAATTTTTACCATATGCCTGGTAGTTTCTACCAGATCCTTAACGTCCTGTAACCAAAAATCGATAAATTTTTGCTCTATATTAACGTTTTATCATCAATAGTGCCTTTTGCACAGGGCCTTTTGCCTTTTGACAGTCATCAGGCTTCTCAATGGGAAATATTTTCTCATGATGGAGAAGCGGAATATTACTCACTCGCGAATACATGCCAACGACCAGTCCACGACCAATTCCACGACGACCAGACGATCGACTCAAACGAGACCAGCGAAAAAACGCCCAGCAACTATATATATATAACACTCGCTTGGATCTCGAGCTGTTTAGCCTTCACTCGCATTCATATATATTCCCGAGGCTAATGTACTGTTTCATGTATGTAACACGAGGCGTGCAAGACTCATCTCTCGTTTCTCTCGTTAAGTATCGTCCCACTTGTGTGAAAAAATGTCTTTTCGTTCGTTTCATTTTTTTTTTCATTTATCTATATCCCTTGGTATGATTAAGGGTCTCTGCTTTAAGACTGTCATTAACCAATATACATATATATATATATATGATCATCATCTTATCCGTCGACAAATCATCGATAAGCATTTTAATGCAGTGGGGCAAAATCAGATGGCCATGTTTGCCAATTTATCCAATTATGTCAGTCGGTACATATATATATATATATATATGAGACATTTCTTTTGAATACATAAAAATAAAATGAAAGAAAATACTGACAATTTCTACTGTCAAATATAAACCTGTACAAACGATCAAGTTATACTCGTCGATCATTATTTCCTGACTTAAGGATGATCGGTCGATGCGAGAGAGAGACAGAGAGAGAGAGAGAGAGAGAGAGAGAGGCAACTGAAAAGAAGAGTTTTCACACGTTAACCAATAATGCACGGTGAAAAAAAAAATATATATATGTATATAATACTCTTTTGTGTATTTTTCTGCGCATACCACGAACTTTTTTGACGAACCTCTATTATATTATTCCACGGGCCAAATATGGACGCAATACTGTGTCATAGGGAGGTATAAACTTTATATATATATATATACTTTGCAGAGAGATTGTTCGTCGTATCAAACGCACACACGAGTGACGTGAAATATGGAGAAAGTGCATACATACATGTACATATATATAGGGCACAATATAAGTATATATATATATAGTATAGGGAGGTGAGAGCAGTCATGAATGGGGGATGGTGGCCACGATGCAATTACCGTGGTATTCAAACACTCGACGGGGTCTCATTCTCCCTATACATATATATATATATATATATATATATCGTGACCATTTGAACCAATTCCTGCACATCCCCGCTTCCGCACTTTTTCAACAACTGCCACGATGGTTACCAAAACTATAAATGCGTATAATGTGTACGACATCACATCTATATGGGTATACATAATGGATTTTGTATAAACGCATCACCATACCTGGCGCCTTCTTCTTCTTCGTGTAAGCGAGATTTTCGACCCAGCCTTTTTCCATGTTGGGGGCGAGGACGTATATACCATAAAATATATATATATATATATGCATACATGCCCACCGATTATTCTGTCGTTGCTCTCCTTCAGCCTGATTCAGCTTATTATTATTATCATTATTATTATTATATATATACAAGAACGGCACTATACGTGGACCTTTTCATCGTCCATGTCGTCCCTTTTTTCTATCACTTTGCTCTCTTGCCCTTTTTTTCTCCTTGTATTATTGCGCAACGAGTACATATATATATATATATATATATATGACAAAAAGGAAATGAATGTCCGCTCGTTTCCTCTCGCAAGCATTGCACTCGCTCGTCTGACCTTAATTGTTTGGAATTTTGATGTTTTTAGGGGTGGTTTTCTACGGGAAGACATATATCGCTCGAACGTACATTATTAATTGTTGAGATTGTGAATTATTTAAAAGAATAAAAAATATTCTCGAATAAAATGCATCGATACGAAGGACATGAAAAAAAAATCATCCCTCTCTCTCTATTAATCTTCGATTGGCCCAAAAGTAAGGGCGGTCGTTCGACCTCGAGAATATACGATAATTCTGGCATTTCGTACCATGGACATATTCACACAACCAACGAGATTGTGAGAATAATTTCGCTCGCCTGACCTTAATTGTTTGGAATTTTGATGTTTTTAGGGGTGGTTTTCTACGGGAAGAAATATATCGCTCGAACGTACATTATTAATTGTTCAGATTGTGAATTATTTAAAAGAATAAAAAATATTCTCGAATAAAATGCATCGATACGAAGGACATGAAAAAAAATCATCCCTCTCTCTCTCTATTGATCTTCGATTGGCCCAAAAGTAAGGGCGATCGACCTCGAGAATATACGATAATTCTAGCATTTCGTACCATGGACATATTCACACAACCAACGAGATTGTGAGAATAATTTCGCTCGCCTGACCTTAATTGTTTGGAATTTTGATGTTTTTAGGGGTGGTTTTCTACGGGAAGACATATATTGCTCGAACGTACATTATTAATTGTTGAGATTGTGAATTATTTAAAAGAATAAAAAATATTCTCGAATAAAATGCATCGATACGAAGGACATGAAAAAAAATCATCCCTCTCTCTCTCTATTAATCTTCGATTGGCCCAAAAGTAAGGGCGATCGACCTCGAGAATATACGATAATTCTAGCATTTCGTACCATGGACATATTCACACAACCAACGAGATTGTGAGAATAATTTCGCTCGCCTGACCTTAATTGTTTGGAATTTTCATGTTTTTAGGGGTGGTTTTCTACGTGAAGAAATATATCGCTCGAACGTGCATTATTAATTGTTGAGATTGTGAATTATTTAATAGAATAAAAAATATTCTCGACTAAAATGCATCGATACGAAGGACATGAAAAAAAATCATCCCTCTCTCTCTCTATTAATCTTCGATTGGCCCAAAAGTAAGGGTGGTCGTTCGACCTCGAGAATATTCGATTATTCTAGCATTTCGTACCATGGACATATTCACACAACCAACGAGATTGTGAGAATAATTTCGCTCGCCTGACCTTAATTGTTTGGAATTTTGATGTTTTTAGGGGTGGTTTTCTACGGGAAGACATATATCGCTCGAACGTACATTATTAATTGTTGAGATTGTGAATTATTTAAAAGAATAAAAAATATTCTTGAATAAAATGCATCGATACGAAGGACATGAAAAAAAATCATCCCTCTCTCTCTCTATTAATCTTCGATTGGCCCAAAAGTAAGGGCGATCGACCTCGAGAATATACGATAATTCTAGCATTTCGTACCATGGACATATTCACACAACCAACGAGATTGTGAGAATAATTTCGCTCGCCTGACCTTAATTGTTTGGAATTTTCATGTTTTTAGGGGTGGTTTTCTACGTGAAGAAATATATCGCTCGAACGTGCATTATTAATTGTTGAGATTGTGAATTATTTAATAGAATAAAAAATATTCTCGACTAAAATGCATCGATACGAAGGACATGAAAAAAAATCATCCCTCTCTCTCTCTATTGATCTTCGATTGGCCCAAAAGTAAGGGCGATCGACCTCGAGAATATACGATAATTCTAGCATTTCGTACCATGGACATATTCACACAACCAACGAGATTGTGAGAATAATTTCGCTCGCCTGACCTTAATTGTTTGGAATTTTGATGTTTTTAGGGGTGGTTTTCTACGGGAAGACATATATCGCTCGAACGTACATTATTAATTGTTGAGATTGTGAATTATTTAAAAGAATAAAAAATATTCTCGAATAAAATGCATCGATACGAAGGACATGAAAAAAAATCATCCCTCTCTCTCTCTATTAATCTTCGATTGGCCCAAAAGTAAGGGCGATCGACCTCGAGAATATACGATAATTCTAGCATTTCGTACCATGGACATATTCACACAACCAACGAGATTGTGAGAATAATTTCGCTCGCCTGACCTTAATTGTTTGGAATTTTCATGTTTTTAGGGGTGGTTTTCTACGTGAAGAAATATATCGCTCGAACGTGCATTATTAATTGTTGAGATTGTGAATTATTTAATAGAATAAAAAATATTCTCGACTAAAATGCATCGATACGAAGGACATGAAAAAAAATCATCCCTCTCTCTCTCTATTAATCTTCGATTGGCCCAAAAGTAAGGGTGGTCGTTCGACCTCGAGAATATTCGATTATTCTAGCATTTCGTACCATGGACATATTCACACAACCAACGAGATTGTGAGAATAATTTCGCTCGCCTGACCTTAATTGTTTGGAATTTTGATGTTTTTAGGGGTGGTTTTCTACGGGAAGACATATATCGCTCGAACGTACATTATTAATTGTTGAGATTGTGAATTATTTAAAAGAATAAAAAATATTCTCGAATAAAATGCATCGATACGAAGGACATGAAAAAAAATCATCCCTCTCTCTCTCTATTAATCCTCGATTGACCCAAAATTAAGGGCGGTCGTTCGACCTCGAGAATATACGATAATTCTAGCATTTCGTACCATGGACATATTCACACAACCAACGAGATTGTGAGAATAATTTACCGACATGACGAGGGTGATTCGAGGAGAGAAATGAGACCCTCAAGAGATCGGGATTTTTCTCGTTCCGAGAAGCGGAGATATGTAGTTTGTAACTCAGCGGGAGATATGCCAGAGCGTCCCTTTATATCCGGGACAGGGGGTGAAAAAGACGTGTGTATCGTTTCGTTGCATTCTTTTGCATCGGCTTGTCAATCGTACCGTGAAAAATATATCTCAGAATGAAACGTGTCAATTATTATTTTGGGGCGCGTGAGAATAACGCGAGTGTGCGCCGGGGTGGGGGTTATGACCTCGCAATATTAGGTCAAACAGCATCGAAAAACCAACCGCAAATCTATACATACGTCTCTTATCATCTCTATAATAATAAATTGTATATTCATTGGTGGATAGGTTCACCGATTCGTTCATATATTGACACTCCACTTTTGACCTTTGACCTGAGCGAGTCGCAATAAAACTTGCTAGAAATATTATATATTTATATATCTTACATATGTAGACTGACAAAAAACTGTTGATTATTATCGATAAATCTTATGCTGGAATAAAATAATAATTTAGTTTATAGTCATGAGAAATTTTGGTTAACCGAAATAAGATTTTTGCAAAAAAATTTCGTGTCATTTGGTAATTATCATATATGTATTATCGAAATGGATTAATTAATTTTATTTGTCAAATCTTATATGCCTCTGGCTAAACTTAAATTTTATTTTCCCATTTCAACAAAATATATTTGTTAATAATAAATCAACTATTTTTTTAATCCATTCAATAATGTATCTTTGGAATTGAATTTGTTATGATGCTTTGAGGCGTTTAATGATAATTCGTAAATTTCATCGCTGCATCAATACGAAGTAGATAAAGATGGAATTTTAATGAGAGAGAGAGAGAGAGAGGGAGAAGAATGGAGGCGAAAAATTGACGGAAAGACGATTGTATATGATGAAAAAGGAAAAGAAATTTCAGAAAGAGACATAAATTGAGCACGTGGTGCGAGCATGACGGAAGAAGAGCCAAGCTCATCGGACGCGTCCATGCCGTGTCCCACGTCAATCACTCGGATATACCAAAACACACCATGGCAAACCGCTGGCCGCGTAAAACAAACGACTCGGTTGTTTCACCGAGTGCCTTATTTCCTCTCTCTGACGATGCCGCACACCGGATTCAACAGAGTAAAAGATCAGGCCCCTAGGGGACTTGTAATACCCCGAACGGGAAAAATCTGGTCCATGGCAATAGCGGTGCATTATTTTAGGAGCAAGTACGGACGGATGGAACACACAGATAGAGAGAGAGAGAGAGAGAGAGAGAGAGAGAGAGAGAGAGAGAGAGAGAGAGAGAGAGAGAGAGAGAGCGTGGGGGAGAGAGAGAGAGAGAGAGAGAGAGAGAGAGAGAGAGAGAGAGAGAGAGAGAGAGAGAGAGAGAGAGAGAGAGGGAGAGAGAGAGAGAGAGGAGAGAGAGAGAGAGAGAGAGAGAGGGAGAGAGGGAGAGAGGGAGAGAGAGAGAGAGAGAGAGAGAGAGAGAGAGAGAGAGAGAGAGAGAGAGAGAGAGAGAGAGAGCAAAAACGGTAGTATTTTTCTAATATGGACTCCTGTATTGAGCGCTTGCAGGACCGTCTGTAAAAACAAGACATGCCAGAGAGAGTATATGGCGACTAAAGTTTATTTCACCCTGGATATATCCATATATTACAATATTAGGTACTTATATGGGGTAGAAAGAATTAGGAATTAGGAAAGAATTAGGACAAGAATTAGGACATAGGAATCCACCAAAATATGTTAATTTATTAATCGCAAAAACTGATGCGACCGTGACACGAAGCGTCGCATCATACAGTGAGAAAAATCTATGCAGTAGTAAAAATATACAGTGAGGGGTGAATAATATTTTATAGTTGGAGGCACCCAGAATATAATTAAGTCAATTAAATGACTGTAAGACTACAGTAACTATTAGTATGTATATGTGTTCGAACCAATTATACTTATATATATTAGAATGAATATATTAGAATTTATATATATTAGAATGAATATTAGAACTTTTATATATTAAAATGAATATATTAGAACTTATAAGTTAGAATGAATATTAGAACTTATATATGTTAGAATGAATATTAGAACTTATATATATTAGAATGAATATTAGAACTTATATATATTAGAATGAATATTAGAACTTATATATATTACAATGAATATTAGAACTTTTATATATTATAATAAATATTAGAACTTATATATATTATAATAAATATATTAGAACTTATATATGTTAGAATGAATATTAGAACTTATATATATTAGAATGAATATTAGAACTTTTATATATCATAATAAATATTAGAACTTATATATATTATAATAAATATATTAGAACTTTTATATATCATAATAAATATTAGAACTTATATATATTATAATAAATATATTAGAACTTATATATATTAGAATGAATATTAGAACTTTTATATATTATAATGAATATATTAGAACTTATATATATTAGAATGAATATTAGAACTTATATATATTAGAATGAATATTAGAACTTATATATATTACAATGAATATTAGAACTTTTATATATTACAATGAATATTAGAACTTTTATATATTATAATAAATATTAGAACTTTTATATATTATAATAAATATTAGAACTTATATATATTAGAATGTGCGACATACTTATATGGGGTAGAAAGCTCGACATTAGGACACTTAATTCCACTAAAATATGTGAATTTATTAATCGCAAAAACTGATGCGACCGTGACATGAAGCGTCGCATCATACGATGAGAAAAATCTAATATGCAGTAGTAAAAATATACAGTGAGGGGTGAATAATATTTTCCGTAATTGGAGGCGGCTAGAATATAATTGAGTCAATTAATAAAACAATTTTCCTCAATCATTAAAAAAAAAAACTCCAACTGTAAGACACTCCAGGAAATATTAATTTATGCTTTGAATAAATAATAATTTCCTTCGTTGCATTCGTTATTTTCTGGTAAAATTTTGGGAAAAATGGAGTCATATGACCCATGAACCCATGAAATGTTTAACGATCGCTCTCTGTGTCTCGTTGAATCTGCGCGATGCGTTGAGGATCCCGACGGAAGTTTTCTCGGACCAGTCAAAATAATATTTTCACGGTCATGTTAAGAAAAACAGAGCATCGCGTCCCAAAAAATTGTCCATCTCATATGGTCAGCAACAAAATAACTGAATCTGTTTCCTCCACTATCGATATTAATAATTTATAAAGACAACAACATAAATTTTTATCTCTGCAGACGAAAATTCTCTGCTAAAATCCTATCGATATTATCAATTTCAGACAACGTGCAGGGCCAAACTATATATATATATATATATATATATATATATATATATATATATATATATATATATATATAATAATAATAATAATAAATAAATAAATAAATAAAATAATAAATAATAAAAAAATACAAAATTCTGTTATATTTCAATTTACATAACGATGAGACGAAAAATAAACAGATCGATGCATTGAATTGTCCATTATATGGGCAGCAACAAAATGACTGACCCTGCTTCCTCCACTATCGATATTAATAATTTATATAGATAAGAGCATAAATTTTTATCTCTGCAGACGAAAATTCTCTGCTAAAATCCTATCGATATTATCAATTTCAGACAACATGCAGGGCCAAACTATATATATATATAAAAATAATAAATAATAAAAAAATAAAAAAAATAATAAATAATAAATAAATAAAAAAATACAAAATTCTGTTATATTTCAATTTACATAACGATGAGACGAGAAATAAACAGATCGATGCATTGAATTGTCCATTATATGGGCAGCAACAAAATAACTGAATCTGTTTCCTCCACCATCGATATTAATAATTTATATAGACAACAACATAAATTTTTATCTCTGCAGACGAAAATTCTCTGCTAAAATCCTATCGATATTATCAATTTCAGACAACGTGCAGAGCCAAACTATATATAAAAAAATAATAAATAAATAAAATAATAAAAAATTCTGTTATATTTCAATTTACATAACGATGAGATGAGAAATAAGCAGGTCGATGCATTGAATTTCAAATCTCGCATTACCTCACGTGCGCCAATTTGTAAATCCGAGATGGAAAAAATTACGGGGTGGAGGCCGATTGAGAGGGAGTGGGGCGGGGGGGGGGGGGAGATGACTCGACGGCCTCGCAATGGTTTTGCAAACGAGCGATGCCAACATAGAGAGAGGTGCATATATATATACAGGGTGGCGGTGGGGAGGTGCATATATATATATAGGGTGGCGGTGGGGAGGGGCATATATATATATATATATAGGGTGGAAGGGGGGAGGAGCATATATATATATATAGGGTGGCGGTGGGGAGGTGCATATATATATATAGGGTGGCGGTGGGGAGGTGCATATATATATATAGGGTGGCGGTGGGGAGGTGCATATATATATATAGGGTGGAAGGGGGAAGGAGCACATATATACCCAGAAACGCGTATTAAAGATCGTACGAAAGCGAGTGAGCAAAATGTACGAACAAACCGAGGGAGACGCAGAGGAAGTAAAATGGGTGAGGGGGTTGTCTGTTACTACGAAGGGGATGACGTGTAATGAGACTTATTTACCAGAGCTCGAGTTCCGAATGGTGAGTGTATCGTCGATATGGTGGATTTGGCCACGCCCATTGACCAATAGAACGCGTTGTCCTCTGCTCGTGTCCCTTGGGGCAGAAATCTCCCACCGCGGTTCGCGCGAAGTCGATGGTTCGGCCACAGCGAAGGAGGAGGAGTAAGAGGAGGAGGAGCAAGTGGAGGAGGCGGAGCCAGAGTAGGCGGGGGCAAGGTGAAGCTCCACCTCCGCGTCTGTTCTTGGCTGTGTGGGAGGAGCATCAAGTCCCTGACACGCCCCTTTTCCGTAAATTTCTTGTTTTTCTTTCTTTTTTTTTTGTTTCTGGGGCCCCACCGAGAAACGTTGAACAAACGAGGATGGCGAGCTGTGCGATGTGAACAAGAAGGAGAGAGAGAGAACTTGTTTCGAGGAGCGCGCGCATCTCTTTTACGGGACCAAAACTAATGCCAGTCGTCTCGGATGCGTGCGTTGATCAACATCTTTACGTGTTGTCGAAATATTAAATTTTAGGAAAATCCAAACGTAGTCCAGCCAGCGCAACTCTTATTTTTTTTCCCCCTTGCTATTGTTCTTTTATTTAAAATATTATCACGGGGGATACGAAAAATATGTTTTTTCTCTCCACTCGAGATAAATAATTTTATCACCCAGTTGGGAATCGCAACGATTGCAACGAATTGAATGAAGAAAAAAAATCAATTGTGAGATTTACGGATAAGATAATTTTTTTAATGGCACAATAAGCACAATTTTGGAATTATCGGTGATCAAGTGACAAGAAGGTTAACAGAGTGCCTCGTTCTCTCAAATCGTCGAGCAATGATTATCGATTATGTTGATAAATTATTTCCGCGGGACAATTTATCATCATCGATAAATTTGACAATTTGTGCGCTCGGTTTAATTAAAAATTGGCGGGTATTTCGTTCAATGAGACAATGAAAAGGAGAAGAAGAGTTGGATAAAGTGGTAAATGTACGTTAGTACGATTTGCTGTAATTCGGGTAGTGGAAATATCGATAGATATCCAAATCGTTTTCGTGATCGTCGTTATCGTCGTCGTCCACCTCATCGTCGTCGTCGTCCTCATCGTCGTCGTCGTCCTCCTCGTCGTCATCTTCGTCTTCGTCTTCGTCTTCGTCGTCTTCATCGTCATCTTCGTCGTCTTCGTCTTCGTCATCTTCGTCGTCTTCGTCTTCGTCATCTTCGTCGTCTTCGTCGTCTTCGTCGTCGTCGTCGTCGCTGGTTTATCTTGGACCAAAAGTTAACTCTAATAATAGAGGTGGAGAGAGTGTCGGAGAGGGCGAGGGTGCGAGAGGTTTCTCGAGGCTAGAGCTTTCGAGTAATAATAAAAAGAGAGAGAACGCGTGTGCTTCGTTTCTTGTGTGTGTGTGTGTGTGAGCATATATAGTGTCTTACATATATATAAATATATATATACATACATATACATATATATATATATATGTCTGTGTGTTTCTCCAATGAGTGAGAATATATGAGAGAGCGAAAGAGAGAAGCCATCAACCAAGAATGAGATATATATGTAGAGCGAGAAACTATAAATAAAATTCTCCTCTCTGTGAACGAAAACTTGCGTGCCGGCGGACTCTCCTCTCTGCGATCAAGTTGGCTAATCTTTGCCACCGCGTTAACTCATTCTAAAAAAGCTCAAGCTACTGAATATTCTGAACTACGAATCAGCAATAAATATATCTCATTGAAAAAAACTAATTAATCGCGAGTGTTTTTTTTTTGTTTAATTACCAAAATCTCATCTTTTGAGAGAGAGAGAGAGAGATACATTGAACACGACAAAAGGTCAAGCTACTGAATATTCTGAACTACGAATCAGCAATAAATATATCTCATTGAAAAAAACTAATTAATCGCGAGTGTTTTTTTTTTGTTTAATTACCAAAATCTGATCGTTTGAGAGAGAGAGAGAGAGAGAGAGAGAGAGACATTGAACACGACAAAAGGTCAAGCTACTGAATATTCTGAACTACGAATCAGCAATAAATATATCTCATTGAAAAAAACTAATTAATCGCGAGTGTTTTTTTTTTGTTTAATTACCAAAATCTGATCGTTTGAGAGAGAGAGAGAGAGAGAGAGAGAGAGACATTGAACACGACAAAAGGTCAAGCTGCTGAATATTCTGAACTACGAATCAGCAATAAATATATCTCATTGAAAAAAACTAATTAATCGCGAGTGTTTTTTTTTTGTTTAATTACCAAAATCTCATCGTTTGAGAGAGAGAGAGAGAGAGAGAGAGAGACATTGAACACGACAAAAGGTCAAGCTACTGAATATTCTGAACTACGAATCAGCAATAAATATATCTCATTGAAAAAAACTAATTAATCGCGAGTGTTTTTTTTTTGTTTAATTACCAAAATCTGATCGTTTGAGAGAGAGAGAGAGAGAGAGAGAGAGAGACATTGAACACGACAAAAGGTCAAGCTGCTGAATATTCTGAACTACGAATCAGCAATAAATATATCTCATTGAAAAAAACTAATTAATCGCGAGTGTTTTTTTTTTGTTTAATTACCAAAATCTCATCGTTTGAGAGAGAGAGAGAGAGAGAGAGAGAGACATTGAACACGACAAAAGGTCAAGCTACTGAATATTCTGAACTACGAATCAGCAATAAATATATCTCGTTGACAAAAACTAATTAATCGCGAGTGTTTTTTTTTTTGTTTAATTACCAAAATCTGATCGTTTGAGAGAGAGAGAGAGAGAGAGAGAGAGAGACATTGAACACGACAAAAGGTCAAGCTGCTGAATATTCTGAACTACGAATCAGCAATAAATATATCTCATTGAAAAAAACTAATTAATCGCGAGTGTTTTTTTTTTGTTTAATTACCAAAATCTCATCGTTTGAGAGAGAGAGAGAGAGAGAGAGAGAGACATTGAACACGACAAAAGGTCAAGCTACTGAATATTCTGAACTACGAATCAGCAATAAATATATCTCGTTGACAAAAACTAATTAATCGCGAGTGTTTTTTTTTTTGTTTAATTACCAAAATCTGATCGTTTGAGAGAGAGAGAGAGAGACATTGAACACGACAAAAGGTCAAGCTACTGAATATTCTGAACTACGAATCAGCAATAAATATATCTCGTTGACAAAAACTAATTAATCGCGAGTGTTTTTTTTTTTTGTTTAATTACCAAAATCTGATCGTTTGAGAGAGAGAGAGAGAGAGAGAGAGAGAGAGATTGAACACGACAAATTAATCGTATTTACGCACAAAAAAAAAAAAAAAAAAACAACAGATGATTCGCCAGAAATAATACAAGAAGGAGAATAGAGCAAAAGTGAAAAAAAAAAATTCCATCGTCTTTATAATCGGATATGCGTGTAATAATAAGCCGGGGAGGCTGTAACGCAATACAATTAAGCGGACAACTATACGAGAGCTTTGCTATACCCGGCGAAACTTTTACGGAATAAACGCGAGAATACTCGATGAGACAGAGATGGAGATCTCTGTATATTTTTATATGGACGAGCAAGTTTGACCCGAGTGTGCTTATGCCCGAAGACAGTGCAGCCCAGTGGTGAATAATCGACCGAGCACGAGTTAAGTGCTGAGTTTAGTTGGAAGAAAAAAAAAAAAAGTGACGATAAATGTGAAGTTTGGGCCGGTCAATAACAATTTTACTACGCGCTCAGTTGTACTATTATTATTATGCAGCGTCTATACGCGTAAACTAAACGCACACAAAGCAATATATATTTTTTTTTTCCTTTTTCTCGCGAGAGCTTTGCGAGCTGCAGGTAATTCGAGTAATATCTCAGCAGTACAGAGCTATATATATATATATATTAAATATATATATATATATTTAGAAAAAAATATATATATATTTAGAAAAAATATATATATATATATTCAGAAAATAAATAAATATATATACGAAGATATGTGCGCGTAAGAGAGAGAGAAAATTGTGCTAAGAACGACGATACTCTCAAGTGGCCGGAGCCAATCTCTTGGTACAAAAATGCACTAGGGAAAAACAAGGCTTATAGTCAGCCACACTAGGCACTCGCCTAAAAATATCTAATCCTTTTGCTCGCTCGCTCGCTCGCATCGCACGGACTTGGCCCACATAAACAGAGGAGAAAACATTTTTGTATATATGTGCTCTGCATTTTGGTTAAATTCTCTTTGCGTCTTTGCCGGCACAACGATCGAAAGACAGAGAGAAACGGAGAGAATTCTTCCCACCCACAATTCCGGTAGTGGAAATATCACGGAAGGGCCAGACGAGTTTACAAATGCAGCGAGATTGCTCGCAGTAGTTAACTCGGATATTTGAAAAATTGGATCAACGCCCATCAGTGATCAAAGAGATGAGATGAAAATTTTAGTGCGCGGATAAAGAGGAGGAAAGATTAATTTCAAACGTGAAGGATTGATCGATCGAACGATCAAGATTTATCTTGTCGATACGTATTGATAGAGAATTTAATTTCGGAAAAACGCGAATAACAAAGAGGAGTTACTATTATTTTTTTTTTGAGAAATAAGAAAATCCAATCATTGGTAGAGTTCATATTGGAAGAAAAAATATCATTGGGCCCAAAATTGATCGAACATTTTTTTTTTTCACCGATTAATTAAAGGAGAATTACGTGAGTGATAAAAAGAGACCGAGAGGGTAGAAAAAAAAGGACAAAGTTTATGATAAAAATAAGAAAATACAAGTGACTGAGGAGGATTTTTGTTTCACGGTGGAGGGTGAAAGAAAAAATATTATTGGGCCCAGAGGCCCAAAATATTGATAATGACGAGGGCAAGGGTTGATAATGAACAATCAATCGTATTGATCGAAAATTGATCGAACATTTTTTTTTTTTCGCCGATTAATTAAAGAAGAATTACGTGAGTGATAAAAAGAGACCGAGAGGGTGGAAAAAAAAGGACAAAGTTTATGATAAAAATAAGAAAATACAAGTGACTGAGGAGGATTTTTGTTTCACGCTGGAGGGTGAAAGAAAAAATATTATTGGGCCCAGAGGCCCAAAATATTGATAATGACGAGGGCAAGGGTTGATAATGAACAATCAATCGTATTGATCGAAAATTGATCGAACATTTTTTTTTTTTCGCCGATTAATTAAAGAAGAATTACGTGAGTGATAAAAAGAGACCGAGAGGGTGGAAAAAAAAGGACAAAGTTTATGATAAAAATAAGAAAATACAAGTGACTGAGGAGGATTTTTGTTTCACGGTGGAGGGTGAAAGAAAGAATATTATTGGGCCCAGAGGCCCAAAATATTGATAATGACGAGGGCAAGGGTTGATAATGAACAATCAATCGTATTGATCGAGAATTGATCGAACATTTTTTTTTTTTCGCCGATTAATTAAAGAAGAATTACGTGAGTGATAAAAAGAGACCGAGAGGGTAGAAAAAAAAGGACAAAGTTTATGATAAAAATAATAAAATACAAGTGACTGAGGAGGATTTTTGTTTCACGGTGGAGGGTGAAAGAAAGAATATTATTGGGCCCAGAGGCCCAAAATATTTTTTTTTTTTCGCCGATTAATTAAAGGAGAATTACGTGAGTGATAAAAAAAGAGACCGAGAGGGTAGAAAAAAAAGGACAAAGTTTATGATAAAAATAATAAAATACAAGTGACTGAGGAGGATTTTTGTTTCACGGTGGAGGGTGAAAGAAAGAATATTATTGGGCCCAGAGGCCCAAAATATTTTTTTTTTTTCGCCGATTAATTAAAGGAGAATTACGTGAGTGATAAAAAGAGACAGAGAGGGTAGAAAAAAAAGGGCCAAGTTTATTGTAAAAATAATAAAATACAAGTGACTGAGGAGGATTTTTGTTTCACGGTGGAGGGTGGAAGAAACAATATTATTGGGCCCGGGGGCATAGTGGGCCACATCGGCGATGCCGAGCAGGTGATGATGGGCTACGGTAGTGCAGGTGCTGCCAACGGAGGTGGAAGTGGTGGTGGAAGTGGTGGTGGTGGCAACAGTAGCAGTGGTAGTGCCGTTATGGCACCCTCCGTTGGGGGTGCTGGTGTCGCGACAAACAGTTCGATCGATGTTATCGGTGGCTCGACGGGTGATTACAGTCCCCAGGGTACACCAAACTCTCTCGTTGGCCACGCGACGGGAAATCTCGATGCTGGAGGACTTTATGGTCCTGCCGGTGTTGCCACGGGTTTAACGACTTACAGCCCCCAGGATAGTCCCGCGAGTTCGGCAGGGGGAAATGCAAATCCCGCTAATGGACATTTGCCAAGTTTTGGTTTTACCCAAGAGCAAGTTGCTTGTGTATGTGAGGTAAGTTTTACCTCAATCGCCCTCACGTTTATTCGCTTATCATTGTTTATCGATAAGATTCCTCTGTCTATATATATATATACATAGAATTATAATATATATATATATATACATAGAATTATAATATATATATATATGTGTGTGTGTGTGTGTGTGTCATATATGTGAGCCGATCGATTCATTCATCACCCTCAAGATTATGATTGTTGGCTGCATCATGTTAAATCACTCCCTTGAGAGGATATTCAATTCAATTTTTATACATTGAAGGAAAGCATTTGATGGATTTCATCGATTCAATATATCAAACAGACATATCTCTTGTTCGTTAAAGCCTCATATTTTGTCAATGGTAGAGAAAAACTATGACAGAGTAAACGAAAATACCAAAATTTGAATCACTATTTTAATTATCAAGTTGGCAATTAATTAAATTGATCAGCAGTAATTTTTTTTTTTTAGTCATTGTTTTATCGTGGTTATCAAAATTTAGCGATTAATTAGGTATAATGTTAATATAGTCGAAGGAATAATGCATTTTGGCGATCGTTGGCACCGAGAAAAAATTGAAGGGTTCGTAGGTCGTTCATCGTACAACAAATTCATAGGCACCAATGAATATTTCAATTATTATAAATAAATAAAAATTCTTCCTTTGTTTATATATTTTTCACAGAGAATCTTATCTCATTTTTAAATATTCTCCATATGTTTTTAAATATTTCTCTCAGTATTTTGTTCAAGTGTCGAAATAATTTAAAAAAATATCTCAATATATATATGTATTAATTTTCATCAGCAATATACGAATCGTTATAGAAATATCAAAGAGACTGCAAACTCAAGCAAAATTTTATCTTTAAATTAGATAATAAATATGATCGTAGTCTCTACAATAATGACGGTAGAACGAGGTAGCTAAAAATTCGGAATTTATCACTTTCTCGAGATCGTTGGCACCGAAAAAATTTATAGGCACCAATGAATATTTCAATTATTATAAATAAAAAAAAATTCTTCCTTTGTTTATATATTTTTCACAGAGAATCTTATCTCATATTATCGCAATCAGTAAAAAATCGTACAACGAATAATATTTTTTTAAAAAACTCAAGCAAAATTTTATTTAAAAATTAGATAATAAATATGATCGTAGTCTCTATAATAATGACGGAAGGACGAGGTAGCTAGAAATTCGGAATTTACCACTTTCGGAATTGCCCAAACCATAACCAATTATTATTGATCAGATAAAAATATATTTTTTATCACATTTTAAATTTTTCATGCTTGCTGTCAAGTAAAGGGTAAAGTTTTGCTAAGATATATTATTTTTCTTCGGAGGAATAATTAATCATTAATTAATTAATAATTATTCCTCTTATAATTTTTCTCCTCGAAATGACCCATTGACCTTTTTAATGACACATCGAGAATCGTTAAAGTTTTACCAACATTTTTATATTTTGTTAACCATCTACATGTACAGTCACAAAAAACATAGATAATATTCTGCAAAATACACTGACGCTTTCCCTCAATATTAATCTCACACGCAAACAGCGTAATTTTCTCAATTTTTTTTTAAATTATTTTTTTGTTTGATCGCTCGGTGAACGGCGCTGAAATTTTAACAGCTTATCCGTGTCTATTAAAATTTTAATCATTTCAAAATTACGATTTATTTCCAGTGGACGATTTTTTTCATAATGCAATATCTGCGTGAAATTAAATAAAAATAAAAATAAATTTTTTTATCTGAATGAAAAATTATGAAAAAAAAAATCATATATTTGTCGTATGTGGCGAAATTTTTTATGGTTGGTATTCCCCTGGGTCGAGATTCTGACGTGACGGTATAGACGGAGTGACGCCACGCTAGGGTTACAAAGGTTACTGATCTCT
>OY769911.1:16578087-16583176 GCA_963669185.1 Dyspetes luteomarginatus | reverse complement strand
CCAAATTGCAGATCTACCAATTACAGATCTACCAAATTCTATTTCTACCAAATTGCAGATCTACCAAATTCTATTTCTACCAAATTGCAGATCTACCAAATTCTATTCTTACCAAATTCTATTTCTACCAATTCTATTTCTACCAAATTACAGATCTACCAAATTCTATTTCTACCAAATTGCAGATCTACCAAATTATAACTCTACGAAATTATAATTCTATCAAATATTATAATTCTATCAAATTATAACAGCTATTTTAAATTAGGGCCCTACACTAAATTACAACTTTACAAAATTACGACTCTACCAAATTATAATTGTACTAAATTCGATCTCTGCCAAATTACAGCTCTGCCATATTTTATCTTTATACCAAATAAAAAATCACTGAAATCCCTACAACTTAAATATTCTACCAGACTCTTTACCAGGCTCTAAAATGTCAGAGTTTGTCATGTCTAAACGTTACGATCATTTTACAGCTCTATCAAATTACAACCTATCGGATCAGTTGGTTAGTCAATTGATAAATAAACAGCTGGATAAAATGGCTGATTGTAATTTGTCTTAAAGCCAGTCAAAACTCAAAGTAAATTATTCGTTTTACTTGTATTGCCAGTAATAAGGAAATTTCGGATTGCTCTCCCACTGTTCATCCGCATCCGTCAGACTCCCCCCCCCCCACCTCTCTCTCTCTCTCTCTCTCTCTCTCTCTCTCTCTCTCTCTCTCTCTCTCTCTCTCTCCCTCTCCTTCTCTCTCTCTTTTTTTTGCCACTACAGATTATCTGTATGGCGTATAACGATGCATATATACAATACGATAAAAGGCAGAGACGCAGGGCGGGTCAGTCATATGCGCATATAGTGCGCGAATGGTGTCGAGTTACCCTCGTACGCGCGTACCTTATACGCACATAAATATACCACACGCGCGCGCAAAGAATCAGCGGCAGAAAAAGTCCTCTGTCTCACATTGCACCTTTCTACATATTATATATATATATATATATATATATATATATATATTTCATTGGGTTACGCGCGTGTACGAATGTTGATACGTTTGGGTTATACTGGCGTTTAATAAAAATTGTTGATCATCTCGCCGACACGATGATGATCACTCACGATGTCTCTCTCTCTCTCTCTCTCTCTCTCTTTCATTTTCTCTTTCTTTCATTCTCTCTCTCTCTCTCTCTCTCTCTCTCTCTCTCTCTCTCTCTCTCTCTCTCTCTCTCTCTCTCTCTCTCTCTCTCTCTCTCTCTCTCTCTCTCTCTCCTCTCTCTCTCTCTCTCTCTCTCTCTCCTCTCTCTCTCTCATTCATCTCTCTCTCTCTCTCCTCTCTCTCTTTCATTTCTCTCTCTGCCTCGTACTCTGCAGCAGATTTGGACCGAGAAGACACACTTTTATATTTCTTACTCAAGATCCTCGTGCACCCACGAAAAAGCATAAAAGAAAAAAGAACCCCCACCTACTGATGTTTTCCTATCGCGTATACGGAATCTCTCACTGCGCAAATTCCAGAACGTTTTGCGAAACTTTTGTGACCTCCCAAGATTACTTCCGGTGTCCGGAGAATGGAATTTCAGTGGGCAATGTGTAATGTATATGTATACATGGACAGGATTACGAAAATAAGAGGGTGATGGGCATCACAGATAACTCTGACATGTACATCAACTATTTTTTTTTCCAAAAATTATGCGTTTTGTATTTTAGTAAATGTCCCGTTCAATATTTTCTCGATGACAAGATGATGAATGTCAATATGCTTGGTCTCGTTATTCGTTGCATATTCAATGCTAAATTTTGATCTTTATATCATGTATCTTGTCGCTTATCAATTATTATCATATCGATGATCGATTGCCAAAAAGGCCCATATGAGCCAACGCCATAGACACTCGATACACCCTTTTTAATACTAATCGATCGATATAGGAATTAATTCAATGATTATTATTATCATTTCGATGGATACCAGAAAGGCCCATATAAGCCTTTTAATACTAAAACTAATACTAAAGGCCCATTTAAGCATTTTAATACTTATCGATCGATACAGGGAAATGAATGCAATGATTATTATTATTATTTCGATGGATACCAGAAAGGCCCATATAAGCCACCACCATAGACACTCGATAGGCCCTTTTAATACTAATCGATCGATATAGAAATTAATTAAAATAACACGCAAGTAGCAAAAAAAATCAATAAAAAAAATCTGAATAATATTGTCATGTTTATTTTTGTAAATCTAAATCGGATGTAAAATTCATCATCCTGCAAGGGAACGAGAAAAAAGTCGAAGAATCAATAAAAGTTTGATAAATTTTTGGCAGGCAATTGACTAAATTTTCGCTTCTAAAACCCTCATGATTTCTGCTACTGATGACGAACTCTGCTCCGGGGGTCTCCGTCGCATACTTACACACGTTCTATAACGCTCATCTCTCATCCGGTTGTACGGACGAGGTCTCTTTTTCCTTCTTACGTTTGGCTTTAGTATCCACGTGGTCATATTATAGCTATATATGCTCATTCTAGCAAATTGACCGTAATCCGGATTAAAAGAATTTCGAAACACCGAAAGCGTTTTAACACGATCGCGGCTGGGCGCCGCGGAGGCTTTGCAGGTTTTATATACAGCTGAACGGCAAGCTGATGGGCTTGATTATTTTTTCGCTCTCTTGTCTCTTTTATACGTGATTGTTTTTATTTTAACGTCATACACGCGTATATACGAGGTTAATCGCGAGATCGGTGTATATATACCAAAAGTCGAGCAACAAAATCGACTGGACATTTATATTCGATGACGAGATGATTTCAGGAGCTACCCGATCGCTTCTTCACCATCACGACAAGTTCCACCCAAATTGCATAATATTATTCTGGATTCGAATCTTTTTTCGATCTAAATTCAACATGGCGTACAAGCCTTTTTTTATTTGCAGTATATCGACCTTTTTGACATTAATTGTAAGCCATTGGCCATCTATGATGTACATCCGTAATATTGTCTCATAATAATAATAATAATAATATGGTTGCATAATATTATTCTGGATTCGAATCTTCTTTTATATATATAAATCGACGATCTAAATTCAGCAGGGTATACAAGCCTTTTTTTATTTGCAGTCTATCGACCTTTTTGACATTAATTGTAAGCCATTGGCCATCTATGATGTACATCCGTAATATTTTCTCATAATAATAATAATAATATGGTTGCATAATATTATTCTGGACTCGAATCTTCTTTTATATATATAAATCGACGATCTAAATTCAGCAGGGTATACAAGCCTTTTTTTATTTACAGTCTGTCGACCTTTTTGACATTAATTGTAAGCCATTGGCCATCTATGATGTACATTCGTAATATTGTTGATGCTTGAGGCTAACAAATCCCTCGCACGGTTGGGAAAACCCAAACTTTGTCTTTTCGATTATTTCCGTTGGTGGGAATAAGTGAAATGGAAAAGCAACGCTGGCCACCACCAGCAGAGAGCGTTGTGTATGTCTAGACAACGTGACTGGGACGCGACGAGGTATAAAATATACGTTTTTGCCTCGCCCTAGGAAAACTCATGGCAGCAAAAAGGTTCCAGTTTGCAAACAGAGAAAGAGAGAGAGAGAGAGATCAGAGCTCTAGTTTACACATCAGTAGTAGCTTGTATGTATATATATATATATATATATATATATATATATATATATACATATATTCAGTAGATGTATATAAGTAGCATATATATATACTATTATGAGGCGCTGTACGTGAACAATGTGTACACGCTTGGCAGCACCAAAAACTTGGTGGTCTCCATTATTTTAGGCCGGAAAGATTCTCCTAGGGATGCCCCCATCTCATTATGTGCTTATAGAATCAGCTGCCGATTCTGCCGGATGAGCTGATGTGTACGCTCTTTTGGCTGCCTCTCTCACCTGCCGTGGTCCATGCACACGCTTTCTCCTCACCCGCGGCTGCTGACCCCGAAAAACAGTGAATTTTCCAATTTTTCTAATATCTCGTGAATTGAAAAAATTTTGTAACACATTTGTGGGATATTGGCCGATGCGAGTGGACCTGCTCATGGATCTCTATTATTTTCATGTAATATTATAGAATTTCAACGATGCAAAAATGAAAAATTATTAAAGACGAAGATTTAACTCTCCTCTAATGACATCAGCGTCGAGACGCTGCAGCGTCTTTTGAAATTTGAGGTAAATTTGAGCTATAAACCACGCTAAAGTTAAACGATGCAAAAATGAAAAATTATTAAAGACGAAGATTTAACTCTCCTCTAATGACATCAGCGTCGAGACGCTGCAGCGTCTTTTGAAATTTGAGGTAAATTTGAGCTATAAACCACGCTAAAGTTAAACGATGCAAAAATGAAAAATTATTAAAGAACGAAGATTTAACTCTCCTCTAATGACATCAGCGTCGAGACGCTGCAGCGTCTTTTGAAATTTGAGGTAAATTTGAGTTATAAACCAGGCTAAAGTTAAACGATGCAAAAATGAAAAATTATTAAAGACGAAGATTTAACTCTCCTCTAATGACATCAGCGTCGAGACGCTGCAGCGTCTTTTGAAACTTGAGGTAAATCTGAGTTATAAACCCGGCTAAAGTTAAACGATGCAAAAATGAAAAATTATTTAAGACGAAGATTTAACTCTCCTCTAATGACATCAGTGTCGAGACGCTGCAGCGTCTTTTGAAACTTGAGGTAAATTTGAGTTATAAACCAGGCTAAAGTTAAACGATGCAAAAATGAAAAATTATTAAAGACGAAGATTTAACTCTCCTCTAATGACATCAGCGTCGAGACGCTGCAGCGTCTTTTGAAATTTGAGGTAAATTTGAGCTATAAACCACGCTAAAGTTAAACGATGCAAAAATGAAAAATTATTAAAGAACGAAGATTTAACTCTCCTCTAATGACATCAGCGTCGAGACGCTGCAGCGTCTTTTGAAATTTGAGGTAAATTTGAGTTATAAACCAGGCTAAAGTTAAACGATGCAAAAATGAAAAATTATTAAAGACGAAGATTTAACTCTCCTCTA
>OY769911.1:16558087-16573087 GCA_963669185.1 Dyspetes luteomarginatus | reverse complement strand
GAGAAGAAATCTAAATTGTATGATAGTTGCACGAGCGACTCATTAGCAAGTTTATATATATATATATATATATATATATATATATATCAATGATAAAATAAAAATCCCAAAGGTCCCTTCTCGTATGAAAACGTAATAATAATTCTGTACGTTTCTTGTTTCTCATCGCGTGTGTCTCTTTTATTTTTTTTTTTTTTTTTCTTTACTTCTCGATTTTGTATCTCGATCGTGTCTCGTTGAAATAATTCTTGTTGCATTTCTATATTGGTTCCTATAACGGTAGTTGATTAGAATTTTATAATCTCTCTCTCTCTCTTTCTCGACTCTTTCTCTTAGTATTATTATTTTTTTTTTTGTAATGAAATCTTTTATATTTTTATATCTAACTTTCTCCACCTTATATCAAATCATTATCATTATCATTTCTTATTCTTGTTTTCTCTGTATAAATTTTCCTTCCAATTGTCAAATTCCACGTGGCAATGAACAATCAATTGTTGAGAGAAGAAATCTAAATTGTATGATAGTTGCACGAGCGACTCATTAGCAAGTTTATATATATATATATATATATATATCAATGATAAAATAAAAATCCCAAAGGTCCCTTCTCGTATGAAAACGTAATAATAATTCTGTACGTTTCTTGTTTCTCATCGCGTGTGTCTCTTTTATTTATTTATTTTTTTTTCTTTACTTCTCGATTTTGTATCTCGATCGTGTCTCGTTGAAATAATTCTTGTTGCATTTCTATATTGGTTCCTATAACGGTAGTTGATTAGAATTTTATAATCTCTCTCTCTTTCTCGACTCTTTCTCTTAGTATTATTATTTTTTTTTTTGTAATGAAATCTTTTATATTTTTATATCTAACTTTCTCCACCTTATATCAAATCATTATCATTATCATTTCTTATTCTTGTTTTCTCTGTATAAATTTTCCTTCCAATTGTCAAATTCCACGTGGCAATGAACAATCAATTGTTGAGACAAAAAATCTAAATTGTATAACAGTTGCACGTGCGACTCATTAGCAAGTTTATATATGTATATATATATATATCAATGATAAAATTAAAATCCTTAAGGTCCCTTCTCGTATGAAAACGTAATAATAATTCTGTACGTTTCTTGTTTCTCATCGCGTGTGTCTCTTTTATTTTTTTTATTTTTTTTCTTTACTTCTCGATTTTGTATCTCGATCGTGTCTCATTGAAATAATTCTTGTTGCATTCCCATATTGGATCCTATCACGGTAGTTGATTAAAATTTTATCATCTCTCTCTCTCTTTCTCCACTCTTTCTCTTAGTATTTCTATTATTATTTTTTTTTCGTAAAGAAATATTTTGTATTTTTATATCCAACTTTCTCCATCTTATATCAAATCATCATCATTATCAATTCTTGTTCTCGTTTTCCCTGTATAAATTTTCCTCCCAATTGTCAAATTCCACGTGGCAATGAACAATCAATTGTTGAGACAAAAAATCTAAATTGTATAACAGTTGCACGAGCGACTCATTAGCAAGTTTATATATATATATATATATATCAATGATAAAATAAAAATCCTTAAGGTCCCTTCTCGTATGAAAGCGTAATAATAATTCTGTGCGTTTCGATCTCATCTCGAGTCAATTCCGATTGAATAAAATACCTCGAGTGTGTGTGTGTGTTCACTGATTCTCCTGTATAAGCCAATATAGAATGAGAAAATTTAGCCGAGGACGCAATACGCTGGCATAAAAGTAAATAGCAGCTGATGGGTTAAAAACGTCCGTGGCATCGAGGAATCTCGAATTCCGCTGAGAGCTCGTCGCTATCTCGTGAAAAAAGAAAAAAAAAAAACAAAAAAACAAATAGCAAAAAAATAGAAAAAAACCTGCCATGTTTATAGTGTACAGATAGCGGTCGGAAGGGGGTGGAGGGAGAAAGTTGGCTCGTTATTAGCCGTGTCGCTGAGAGAGACTGAGCTGGAACGGAGGGGAGTACCCGCGATTCCAAACGACTTGTAAAACAAGCGGTTAACGATAGCCATGGCTGAACGAGACACGAGGACACAGCGATGTGGACCTGCTTCCTTACCAGAGTTCATCCCGGAGGTCCGAGCAGTCCGAGCAAACCCGGGAGAAATTTACTTTTTACGAGATAAATCTTGAAGAAATTTCATCTCCCTTCTCCCTCCCACCCTTATCTCTCTCTCTCTCTCTCTCCCTTCTTTGGACTATTATCCTCAAGCTTTCCTCAACTCTGCCCTCTCCAACCCTCTCCTCTTGCGCCCTTCGCACTCGATTTTCTCAACCCCATTACTTTTTTTAAGAATCTGGTCCATGTGCTCAAACTCGAGTGGCAGAAGGGATGATACTCGAACCCAAACGATGAAATAAATTTAATTTATTGTTGTTATTGGGGTTCCAGTGGTCAAAGGGACGACAAAGGTCACGGTGCTGGAATGGGTGACTCGAGCAGTGAGAGCGGTGATGACAGCAAACGAGGCTCCGTCAGTCAACAGCAACAACAACAGCATCAACAACAACAGCAACAACAGCAGCAGCAGCAACAACAACATCAACAACAACAACAACAACAACAGCAACAACAACAACAATCATCTTGTGCGGTCCAACAGCAACAACATCGGATGGTCGATCCCCATCAACAACCATCAAGCATGTATCAACTTCCAGCACCAGTTGCTGTTTCCAGTCCTCACTCATATCATCAGAGTCACACTGGCTCGAGTCTGAGTCATTCCCATACGCCCACTCATCATATCCAACATCACGATACGAGCAGCGAAAGTGGCGATGACAAGCGAAATCTTCATCATCAGCTCCAGCATCATCTTCAAACTGGCCATGGATCACATGGTCTTGTACATCCAACCGCGACACTTCCACCACCACCACCACCACCACCGCCCAGCTGTGCACAACAAAAGAGTCAACTTGACTACATGCAGTACTACAGCCCTCAGGTTAGTTAACACGAGAATATTTTGTATATTTTTTTTTTCTCATCGAATTAATATTAATTTAGGAAAAATTCGCTGGTTAGGATTAACTCTTGGTGTGAAAATTTATTTTCTAACCCCATGTAAAATCGAAGACTGATGAAAATTCCCATAAGTCATTTCTGCAAGCTCGTATTTCCGGTTTATATTGGCCAATTTTTTTTTTTGTTTTTTTTTGTATACCTCAAAGCCAATGGAACGCTAATGATGAAATTTAAAGGTCAAAATTGACATCCGTGTGAGCTTGAAAAATGGGGAAAATAGGTATTTTTTTTTGCAACAAATCGAACAAAGAAATCCTCTTTTGACTCAAATTTAATTGCCCATTGAAATAAATAAATAAAAAATTTGATTACGAGCCTACAGGCCAAAAGTTATTATTGGTGAATTTAGCGAGTATTTTTATGAACGAAGAATTTTTGCACGGCTGTTTTCCTTTGATTGACCCAACAGGACTATCTGATTGGTACACCAACCTCGGCGGATTTGCAAAAATCTCTTCCTCACACTGCCACGTCGATGCAGATGGGCGCAATTGCACCGTCAATGGGCGGACTCAGTCCAATTGGTCCCAGCACGATGTTGCCAAATTCGATGCAGAGTGTCAACACGATAAACGCGATGTCAATGAACGTTGGTATGGGTATGGGTCCATATCAGGGAATGGGATCAATGGGTATGACAAGTTCACACACTGGATATCACAGTGGACTCGTTCTCGCTGATTATCACTCGTTGTGACCCTGGGCCCCGAGCAGTCAGGGTAAACGGAATCTTCAAGAGAAGACTTAGAGGTCACGCAGAGAGTCGAGAGAGAATCTTTGATCGGTGAAAAAGACACGTGACCTGTAAATTTCCAGAGATGTTGCCAAATGCCATGGAGAGCGTCAACACGATAAATGCGATGTCAATGGACGTTGGTATGGGTATGGGTCCATATCAGGGGATGAGATCAATGGGTATGACAAGTTGACACACTGGATATCACAGTGGACTGCTGATTATCATTCGCTGTGACCTTGGATATCACAGTGGACTCGTTCTCGCTGATTATCACTCGTTGTGACCCTTGCCCCCGAGCAGTCAGGGTAAACGGAATCTTCAAGAGAAGACTTAGAGGTCACGCAGAGAGTCGAGAGAGAATCTTTGATCGGTGAAAAAGACACGTGACCTGTAAATTTCCAGAGATGTTGCCAAATGCCATGGAGAGTGTCAACACGATAAATGCGATGTCAATGGACGTTGGTATGGGTATGGGTCCATATCAGGGGATGAGATCAATGGGTATGACAAGTTGACACACTGGATATCACAGTGGACTGCTGATTATCACTCGTTGTGACCCTTGCCCCCGAGCAGTCAGGGTAAACGGAATCTTCAAGAGAAGACTTAGAGGTCACGCAGAGAGTCGAGAGAGCGAGACAGAGAGAGAATCTTTGATCGATAACAAAGACACGTGACATGTAAATTGCCAGAGACCTCCGCTAACCGATAAACACGAAATCAGATATCACCAATTTATCAAATTTATCCAACAGATATGGAAAGATTAAAAGAAAATGAAAAATGTCAATAAATCGATCAGATCTTTCGCTGATTTTCATGAACTCTGTACCAACTAATACATGTGAAAAATATGATGGGTGTGGGATCGCCTGATATACGCTTTTATGATGATAAAATAACAAAAGACATGTCAGCATTTCCAAAAACTCGACTCGGCATCGCCAATCAATATATAAACGGAGCTTATTACATAAATTAATTATTTTTATTTCTCCATGGACATCTCGACGTGCATATTTTTCTCTGTTCTCTTCTCTCATTTAATTCTCTCATTTTGGCACTTTTAGCACATTTTTATTTTTCCCTATAAAATAAAATATACACGATCATTGTAACCGCGCGCCAGTAAAGAGAGTATAAAATTTTGATAAATGAGATAATTTCACGAGATATTATAATATCTTGGATGTCACAATTATCATCAAGTTATAAAAATCCACCGAACCAGCATCCACCGGACAGAGGAAGCAAATATCGAATTTCATCTTTATTAATGTTTGCTCGCTGCTCGTGTCTTGTATATATGTAGATATAGAATAATAAAATATTATTTAAATGTTTATAGACCACGTGCTGGTGAGATGAAACGAGAGCGAGACTTTTGATTGAGGAACCGAATCAATTTCGGATTAAATACCAATAATAATTTATATAGAATGGCAATTGTGCAAACAATTACATGCTGCTATATATATAGCAAAATTAATTCTACACGGGGCGCATATCGTGCACACATTGGCATTTTCATTACGAATAAATTATAAAGAGAGCCAGTCTCGTACTCGTGAATAAAAAAAAAAAACAAAAATTCACTCAGCGTATATAATGTAAGTTAAAATTATCATATTATTATTCTACATTTATCGGTGAGATTGAATATATATATATATATATACATACGAATATGAAAAAGCGTACACGCATAAACGGATACATAGATGGCAGTTCTGTAAATAGCACACGTGACGAGATATATTCCGTCGTAACGAGGAATATTTTTGGTCGATTTAATTGACCCTCGACCTTTTTTCACCCCATTTACGTGAGAGCAAAAATTATATTATGTTTATTACACGCACATGACACGCAAATAAACAATACAAATTGCCCATTATATTTGTGTATCTTTGAGGGCAAAAATAATCAGCAGCGTTTAATCAAACGTATATAAGAATCTGCGATATAACATAACTCGGGGGGAGGGGGAGGGGGAGGGGGAGGGGGGTGGAGAGAGGGTGGGACATTTACGTTGTCGCTGTTAATCCACGAATCGCGAGATATATAATATAAATAATATTTGGTAAATAAAGAGATGAGATACGTATAGATGATAAAATGTGGCAGTGGAAGGCACAGTCCTCGGGACTAAACAGGGTAGAAAGTATCAATGATCGGGGCCGAGAAGAGGTATCCTGTATATTATGTATTATGTATCAATATATATATATATATATATATATATATATATATATATATATATGTATATATATACATATATATATATGTACATATGTGTATATATATATACATATATATATATATATATATATATATATATATATGTATATATATATATATATGTATATACATGTAAACGCGAACGTTTTTGTCGTCCAACGTTCGCGTGCCCATAGCGTACAAGCCGGGGCCTGGCAACAAATTCCGTTTCGATTCACGCACAATGTACTTTTTTTTTTCTTCTATATATATATATATATATATATATATATATGTATATATATATATATATATATATATATATATATATATATATGATGAACGCGGCCAAATCGGCGACTCTATTATATTGCACGCAACATTCCGAAGATAATAATGATAAAAATAATTAATGAAAGTCGATGAGAGAGGGGCCCGCGGATCTCGCGATTTAATTAAATAAGTATAACGGAATCGAAGACGTGGCAGCATATGAATCTATCAGTGATGATTTTACATTATTCGACACGATCATTCAATAATTCCAGCACAACAAAAAAAAATAAAAAGAAACACAAATATACACACGAGAGATTGAATAAGTGTTGACTGAACGCCTATTATATATATATATATAGGTTGATGTAGACGATACAGAAATGAGAAATCAACGTACCATCATTTTTCTCCATGTCTTGATGAAAAAGAAAAATAATTGCAACGATTCCAGGGAGTTATGGAAAAAAAAAAAAAAGTTTTACACATTTATGTACACACACGTAATAGAAGAAGAAAAAAAATCTCTTTTTGGCAGAAAAACACGAGACACGAAAAACCACGCAGAAGAATAATTGAAAATATATATATAGAAAAAAAAAAGATAATAAAACAAATAGTCGATATGTGTGCGAAAAGTTTTTCCGAAAAAAATCTTCGTGTGTTTATTCACATGGACCGCCAAGTTTAGTGTAAAAAAAAATAAAAAAAAAATGAAATTTCAAAAGGCTAAAAATAAAGCACAACGATCAGAGCCAAGACGAGAATGATCGCATGAGAATTTTAAAAATCCACGTTGTAACGAATTGAGCTATTATCGAAATAAAGTTGATGTTATTTAAAATAATAAATCTCTGATGTGTGTCATGATAAAATATATTTTTTCTCTGATCCTCTTTTCACCATCCAAATAAAATTGCACAAATGTTTTATATCTCAACAGGGGTGGGGGTGTAAAATTCTCTATAATAAATCCATTATAAATTTTTTTTAATTATAAATCTTTTGGGCTGCGATATAAAAATTTTAATTCCTCGGGGCATCTTTAATCTCCCAGTTGACGAAATATCCACATCAATGGGAGAATATCAAGATGCAAAATGAGCGTCTCAAAATCCTAAACCTGATGTATTTTACCGTTTGATAAAATCGAGCGGTGCAACGAGAAGCGGAATTTTTTTTTTTTTTTTTTATATCGCTTTTCCTCAGCGTTTCTAGCATGCAGAATTATACATATAGCTATAGGCCACTCGTATTCTACGGTATATATACATATTAGATGAAAATCATCCAAATAAAATTGCACAAACGTTTTATATCTCAACAGGGGTGGGAGTGTAAAATTCTCTATAATAAATCCATTATAACATTTTTCGACTCAGCTCCCATCGTGTCTCTGATCCTCTTTTCACCATCCAAATAAAATTGCACAAATGTTTTATATCTCAACAGGGGTGGGGGTGTAAAATTCTCTATAATAAATCCATTACTAAATTTTTTTAATTATAAATCTTTTGGGCTCCGATATAAAAATTTTAATTCCTCGGTGCATCTTTAATTTCCCAGTTGACGAAATATCCACATCAATGGGAGAATATTAAGATGCAAAATGAGCGTCTCAAAATCCTGAACCTGATGTATTTTACAGTTTGATAAAATCGGACGGTGCAACGAGAAGCGGAAAAGATTTATCTAAATGTGGACCCTGGTAAGTTTACAATAAATAGTATCTATTTTTTTTTTTTTTAAATCGCCTTTCCTCAGTGTTTCTAGCATGCAGAATTATACATATAGCTATAGGCCACTAGTATTCTACGGTATATATACATATTAGATGAAAAGTAAATTTTCCGACTCAGCTCTCATCGTGTCTCATTCGCTATTGCGAAGCTGCGAGCTCTTCACTTTATGAACGATCGAGCAGCAGAAAAACGTAAAGAGCATCTGGAATATGGTACGCGCGTGCACATTAGGAGAGATCGCTGCTGCATGTCCCGATGGTTCCTTTGTGCCCTTATTCGTAATCGACAATTCCTATCTTATCCGGTCTGAGATCAGTGCAGGGCTTTTTCGGCGAACGGGAATGTCTTTATTATGGAGTACCTTTTGAGACTGTGTAACAAGGCCTCGGAGTTTAAACGCAGAGAGAGAGAGAGAGAGAGAGAGAGAGAGAGAGGACGAAGGAACAACTGGCCTCGAGTAAGTCCACATACAAAAATCCGGAAGAAAATACAAATGAGTGCATAATAACAATTGAAAAATCTTTTTATTTTGTTTTTCCATAAAATTTCATACAATGACGACATCGAGGTATTTTTTAACGTCTGATTATTAAAAAAAAAAATTATTTACATTCATGGGCATTTTTTTTATTTTTTAAGCGATAATAACAGATATACATGAATCTTTTCATTTTTTAATAACTCAGAGAATGGTGAAATTGATAAAGCTCTGCCGCGAAATGTAAAATTGGCTTTAATACAGTATGAATTTTTTTTTTAACGTAAAATTAAAGTTACTAGTAATTTTGAAGATAAATATTAATTTATCAGAGCGAAACTTTTCATCTTCTTATCCTATATTGGCTATGTATTTTGCACTTGCCTTTTTTCACTTGAAATTATTAGTGAAAGTGGAAAAAGGCAAGTGCAAAATATATATATATATATACATATATATATATGTGTGTGTGTGTGTGTGTGTGTGTGTGACAATACCTCCCTTTTCACCTTGCTCGACTCCACACTTTGTCTCATCGCTGATGAGAACACGATAGGGGTAGTATAGTATCATCCCCTATAAAGATGCGATAAGCTTTTCTAGGCAAGTTCAGGTGACATTTGTCGACACGCTTTTGCACATTGTGTATGATTGGATGGTTTAAAGTAATGAAAAAATGGTTCGATATATCGATTTGTTGCACATTCATATGCAACTGATCCATCGCCCTTGGCACTCGACAAGTTTCCTTCCAATTACCGTATCCATGTCACGTTAGTTCCATGAACGTGAAAAAAAATATGCGCAATGGAATAATAAAACTGTTTCCGTTCCATCAGTATTCTCGCGGAATTTGTCGAAACGTCACATATATAAGCCACGCGCTAGTTTTTATTCCAAAACCGTCCAATCAAATCCCATTGAACTTTCGTGAGAGAGAGAGAAAAAAAAAAACAAAAAGAAAAATTACAAAATGATTTGGCAAAAAAAAAAAAAAAAATTTCATTATTACGCCACGAGATTAATGCTGATGATTTTTCGAGCAATTGGCTTTGCTCCTTATGGTGTGAAAAAATCATCACGATTGACTGTAGAGATGAGAAATTTGAAAAATTCTAATTCCATTGAATTTACGGTCTCGCGCAATGGTCAGGCTTACAATATTTGTCTTCTCGTTGGATTATTAGCCGCGTCCGCTGTATCGATACCATCAATTATAAATGGCATTGATTATCGTGAGAATATACATTTGACAATAATATTAGACAGGTGCTGTACGATTACAGGCAATTTTGTTCTCCTTTTTGTTTGGCTAATTTTTACTTTTCGTCAAAATCGACAAGTCAAAATTTTAAATCAATTGTTAAATTTCAATGTAAATTTTCGTGGAAATAATGAAATTGAGTCAAGTTGCTCATATTTCATTTTTACAATCGTCGTAAACGGTTTACTGTGCGTGGGACAAATTTTAACATGCCAATTGGCATATTCCACACCATTGCTTTTTTGGTTGAGTTTTGGACCACCCATTTTTGGTGTCACATTTTTTATCACGATATACTCAATGATACTGAAATTGATTGAAAATCGATTCAGAGCTATAAATCGAAAACTCGACGATTATTCGATCACTTCGTCAATGAATTTTTCACGAGGATTATTATTATGTCCGAGTGATGTGACGTTAAAAAATTCTCGCGTCACGGGTATCCTGACAATGAGACGCTGTCACTTGAATCTTTGCGAGCTCGCTGATCAAGTATCGGATTTTTTTTCCTTACCGATTCTTATCACAATTGGGTACAGCAGTTACTTAATCGTTTACGCGTCTTTCTCCATTGTCTTACCGTTTGTCATACCAATGACGGAATGGTCCTTGTCAACGATGACAACGAATTGTGCTTTTTGGTTGGCTAACTCACTGGTACCGATCGTCATGCTGTGTCTGAAGGTCACGAATGTCATCGCAGAGGTTCGAAATTTAATTTAGTGAAGGAAAAATGGGAATGCACAGAAATATTATCAAAAATTAATAATTGGTAGAAAAAAAAAATTCACGTGTACGTTTTAATAATTTTTCGTGCCATCCAAATCTCTTCGATCATGTTGGAATTATTTTTTTAAAAAATAACCTATTAACCTTTTGCACCCTTTTTTTCTTTCGATCTTTGCCCCTCGCATTGCTGCACGATATACTCGTCAGTCAAAGAAAACATCGTATATCGTCAACAGACTTCTCATTTATTCTCAAATGAGCCGAGATGACATCATCGAGGTATTTTTTAACGAACTGATTATTTTGAAAAAAAAATTATTCACACTCGTTAATTCTTCATATATCTTTTAGCTTAAGGAATTTTCACAACAGATCATCCATCGAGACGTTTCTTTCACTGCGTACAGCTTTTTCTCGTTGGATAACACGCTCTTACACTCGGTCAGTTATCCCAGCAGTCGGACCGATCAATTTTCATTTAAATTAAAAAAATTAAAAATTAAATTAAAAAAAAAAAACATGAAAGAATTTTTTAATCTTCAGATACTCAGCATGACTATGACGTATCTCATAATTATCGTTCAATTTCAAATCGCACAATTCAACAGTACCAATAAATAAATGGATAAGACGATTGCAAGATTTTTATATATTTTGTGGTGAGTGTAATGAACTGATTAAGTAAGAAAATAATTTTAAAAAATCGTTAATAAGAATGAATATCTTCTTGTCAATGGCAAAGAATATTTATCCCAGCAGTCAGATCGATCAATTTTCGATTAAATTAAAAAAATTAAAAATTAAATTAAAAAAATTAAAAATTAAATTAAAAAATTTAAAAATTAAATTTAAAAAATTTAAAAATTAAATTTAAAAAATTTAAAAATTAAATTTAAAAAAAAACATGACAGAATTTTTAAATCTTCAGATCCTCAGCACGGCTATGACGTATCTCATAATTATCGTTCAATTTCAAATCGCACAATTCAATAGTACCAATAAATAAATGGATAAGACGATTGCAAGATTTTTATATATTTTGTGGTGAGTATAATGAACTAATTAGGTAAGAAAATAATTTTAAAAAATCGTTAATAAGAATGAATATCTTTTTGTCAATGGCAAAAATATTTATCCCAGCAGTCAGATCGATCAATTTTCGATTAAATTAAAAAATTTAAAAATTAAATTTAGAAAAAAAACATGAAAGAATTTTTAAATCTTCAGATACTTAGCACGACTGTGACGTATCTCATAATTATCGTTCAATTTCAAATCGCACAATTCAATAGTACCAATGAATAAACAGATAAGACGATTGCAAGATTTTTATATATTTTCCGGTGAGTTTTCCGGTGGGTGAATTAATTAAGTAAGAAAATAATTTTAAAAAATAGTTAATAAGAATGAATATCTTTTTGTCAATGGCAAAGAATATTTATTAATAAACGTAAATTATGACGTAAGACGCAGTCACATGGGGGCCAATTTTTACGTATAAACCCCCCACCCCTCTCTTTATCGGATTTATAGCAGCGAAAAAAAAATAAAAAATCTCACACACAGTTCAAAGTTCAAAGAGCATTTTTCGATAATTCGTATATAATATGCAAGAATAAAAATTATTCAATCATCGCTGTGTACTTTTGTCCAGATCGATGACAGCGCTATTCCCGGATTGCAATTCGATGACAGCGTCATTTCCGGGGCACAAGATCAATGACGGTGTCACTTCCGGATTCCACAACTATGATGATTCTATCAAAATGGAGTAATATATAACGGGAGCGCAATTGGCATTGAATATCGCAAAATATATTATATACACATAGGCAATTCTGAAGTAAATAAAAATCCATATACTTTAATATCGATCCAAATCCTATCCTTCTAAAACAATATTTTATTCAATATAATCCTGGCAATTGGAATATCCTTGGGTGCATAAGAAAAGTCAAGCGGAAAAAATTTTTAGCTCTTTATGTACAAAGTTATATATATATATATATATATATATATATATATATAGACCTATGCTGGTTATAAAATCAGAGTTCATCGTCGGTCGTTCCTCGTCGTCACTTCATTCAGGCGGAATAAGAGCAGTCGACGCATGCTCATCGGGCTGTTATAATTTCGTTTCTATTCGGGGCTCTTCCCATCTTTTACTGGGTGCGTTATAATATATATATTGTAGTAGTAGAGGCAAAGGGGCCCTCTGCTCCGGGGATTTTTTCGTCAAGTAGCTCTCGAAGTATAGGAGAGAGAGAGAGAGAGAGAATGAGATCGTAAAGTTAAGCCCTCGCGGACCCCACAGCGGGGTCCGTATGGACTTCTCTCTCTCTCTCTCTCTCTCTCTGTCGCTCTTTTGGCTGAGAGATGAGCAGCTAGTAAGCGTCCAGAAAAAAAAAGGCCCACCAAGTCGAGATTGCCGATGCTTCATCCCTCCTCTTTTTTCTTCACCTGCTTAGCTCGCTGAATTCATGTTCCTCTCTCTCTCTCTCTCTCTCTCTCTCTCTCTCTCTCTCTCTCTCTCTCTCTCTCTCTCTCTCTCTCTCTCTCTCTCTCTCTCTCTCTCTCTCTCTCTCTCTCTCTCTCTCTCTCTCTCTCTCTCTCTCTCTCTCTCTCCCCTCTCCCCCTCTCCCTGTTCAACCCTCACGGTAGAGAAATAAGGGCCAGCCTCGGTTTCTCTATTATATATATTATATAGTTATATATATATATATATATTATATTGGCTCAAGAGAGCAAAAGATTCAAGGATCGCGAGTGGTTCTCCAGGAACGTTATTCTCGCGACACACAAGATTGAGGAGGGAAGACGATAAACGAGTGAAGCCGCGGCCGCTGTCAAGTACCATCTTGACACGGGACTCACAAAGACCCATATATACTTGTCGGTGCATCAGTCCTGCCACATAACGAGCCGGAGAGACTCAATTGCAGGGAGAGAGGGTACACCCGCGGTATACTTGAGGACTGAAAGGGAAAAAGGTGAAAAGAGCAAATATCCGTCTCATCTCTAGACTCGAGTTTCTTGAAATACAGTAGCGTGTGTATTATTATTATTATTATTATTATTATTATTATTATTATTATTATTATTTTGGAAGAAAGTCAAACAAAGATAAAGAGAAACTTGAGAAAAAGTCACTCGTTATTCGCGGAGAAAAAAAAAATAGATACGATCTTAAAAGACGATTACGCACGAACGATTTACGCATATGAATGAAAAGATATATATATATATATATATATATATATATATATATAGGTAAGAGCGTGCCCCGACATTATAAATGTTTAAAGTGAAATTGATCACCGTGGCGTGTGTCGATCCATGATGGTAAATGACCGGTACGGTGCTGTTTTGTACCTGCCGGACGTAGACGAAAAAAAAAAAAAAGTCTCAACATGCAGTTTATAATTTTGCCATTATTCGCGTGCGGGGGATTGATTGGCATTGGCAATACATAATAATGAGGGTGCGTTCGGGCATGACGCATCGTTTGGATATAAAGTGTAGTAAGTTTCAAGCGTTTTGTTGTTAGCGGTAAGTACGAACGCGATCGGATATATATATATATATATATATATAGAGATCGCTATAGATAATATGCAATGTGTGTCGATTTGGATAGACACGAGGAGACCATCTGCGTCATGCACCCCGCGGCTCATCAATAATAGCCTGTGGTCACCCCGTAAAGAATCATCACCAGATATATATATACATATATATTTCTTTATGTCTATATACACATACATCCTTATATATATATACATACATATATCTTTACACTAACACACATATATATATATATATATATATATATATATATATATATATCTTTATATACATATATACATATAGTATAAGTTTAAATATTCGAGCGTTGTAAAAAACGAGACTGGCGACAATCGTACTGCTATCCTTAGATATTCCAAGTCCAGTATATACCATGGCAAATAATAATATATATTTGTGTATATCTGAACATAACGATATTTCTAACATTGAAAGTCGATCCGCCGAGTACACTACCTGCTCTCGATCATTAACGCCAATATATATGAAGTGGCACATGATCTTCAATCAATACATTTATTTTACTATATATACATATATACAGCGTGCCGTTTATATATATATATATATATATATATATATATATATATATATGCAAGACAAAAGCTTCCTTGTTGTCATCCGATCGCTCACTTTTTTTATGTATATTATTTTGTAACACGCACTCTCTCTCTCTCTCTCTCACACACACACACACACACACACAAGTGCACACGGGCAAGTTTCAAGCCTTCTGCGGTACATTTTTTTTTAACGCCGGTCGAGCCACGAGTTTACGAGTGTGAGAACGATGAATGGCGTGATGCTGGATTGGAGGGATTGGTGTAAATTATATATATATATATCGAGGATGAACGATCCTGAGAGTGGCGGTGGTGGCGATGGACTGACCCTCCCCTTCCC
>OY769911.1:16553287-16555387 GCA_963669185.1 Dyspetes luteomarginatus | reverse complement strand
TCTCCATCTGAGTATACATATGTACTTATTTTATTATATACTTTTCTTATATACATTTTTGCTCGATTATATACATCATTATCGTCTCGTTCATTCGTAAATATAAATTTCTATGTGCGGGGCCCAACAGTGATAATAAATGCATCCCAAGAGATATTATAAATTTTTATCAAAAGGTCCCAAACAAGATTGCACTTATTTTTATTATTGGAGTTTTGTTGTTTTTTTTCTTTTTATTTATATTTTTATTATACTTTTTGTACCATAAAAGCAAAGTATTATTCGGTAATAATAATATAATTGTCATTGGTTCTCGTGATCATTGATACAAATTATGGACAATCAAAATGTTAATAAATATATATACATATATATACGAAACGACAAAAACTTTGACAAATAATTACTGGACTATATATAGGCAACCAAGTCAATCTATCATGTATTAGATATGCATTTTGAGTACATCGAGTGTACATGTACGTGGTGTACTTTTCAACCGATCGTTTGACGCCTGTAAAACATGCCATATATATATATGTATATATACCATATATACCAATATTACCAGCACCAATATATATACATATATATACATATATATATATATATATATACGGCAGTATTACCCTTTAAATTCGTACTGAACTACGGGCAACCAAGGACACTAAGTACACGACCGTTCCCAGTACCCCAGTACATATTATATGCTTACCTATTGATTAATATCTATCATGTATTAGATATGCATTTTAAGTACATCGATTGTACATGTACGTGGAATACTTTTCAACCGATCGTTTGACGCCTGCAAAACATTCCATATATATATATATGTATATATACCATATATACTAATATTAACAGTACCAATATATATACATATATATATATATATATATTTGTACTTGGTACATACTACGGCAGTATTACCCTTTCAATTCGTACTGAACTACAGACAACCAGGTACACGATATTGGTTAACTATTCAGAAATATTTACACACACATATATATATATATATATATATATATATGTGTGTGTGTACCGAGTCTCGTAGGCGTCAGGATGCTTTATCGTGACTCTTAAACTCCCCAAGAGAGGGCCTTGAGCGCAATAAATTTATGGGGTAACGAGGTTGGCCAACCAACCAACCAACCAACCAACCAACCAACCAACCCCTCTCCGCCCCTGCTTACCGCAACTTCAACGAGCACAAAAAGTGCGCAGGCTCATCTGTACGGCGGGGGCGCGTGGAATGAACTAACCCCTGACGTGGTCCCAGCATACACGAGGAATAGAATAAAATGGTATATATAGTAAGTACGTACATATGATACACATATATCTATATATACATATACATATATATATATATATTTATATTTAGGGCGCATATACATATACATATACATATACATATATATATATATATACATATATATATATATATACGAATATGCCTCATCGTTGTATAGATCCAAACACATAACGTGTGTGTGTGTGTGTGTGTGTGCGTGTTGGTACTCCTCAGTACCATCATCCTCGATATCTATAGTACAGTTGTAAACACCTTTTTATGCCCATATTTATACATAGATACACTAAGGTATTATCAACGAAAATAGACCTCAATCTTCTGACGAAGATGGAGGTCTATCTTCATTGGTATTATATTTATAGTTACCTTCATCGTCCATTCTAGGAGTTTAATGCCAGGTTTTACATATATATATATATATATCGAGCCGAGCATATATATATATACATCGGTTGAATAAGAGTCGAGCCTTTTGGGAGAAGAAAACGATAGACAGTACAGGATGCGATAACGATCGAAAGGGGAGTTGGGGGGTTGGAGCGAGGCGCCAACTAACTACCACGATCGTATCGGCGATAGGAAGCTGATGGGTGGCCGTTATAATACAAGAAAGCAAGCAGTGAGGGTGATATATATATATATATATATATATATATATATATACCTGCCCTATCATATATATATATATATGTATATATATATATATATATATATATATATATATCGACCTTACGAATATATACGGACAAATATGCGTACATATATATATATGTACAAAC
>OY769911.1:16363287-16548287 GCA_963669185.1 Dyspetes luteomarginatus | reverse complement strand
TGTTTGTATAACCACGAAAAAGGCATAATGGGCCCACCTTTCGTGGGGAAGAAAAAAATTTGAAAATTTTTTTCATCGAAAGCTGCGCAAAATTTTTCAAATTTATATATATATATATATATATATATATATATATATATATTTCTGCGTCTACGAATAATTACCAATCAAGCATCGCAGGTATACCAGAGTATACAATGACGTAAAACAAAATTACACTTGCACGAAGAAGTGACATTTATTTTTGTACAGATTTCTATGTACTTGTTGATTTTTTGCTGTATTATTCGATGTATTGTTTTTTTTATACAAACTTTGTTTATATAACCACGAAAAAGGCATAATGGGCCCACCTTTCGTGGGGAAGAAAAAAATTTGAAAAATTTTGCAGCTTTCGATGAAAAAAATTAGTTATGATTTTATAGGAAATCCATCATATACATATATATATATGTAGGACGTTTTTCGACGAAAAGATATGATACTGTCATCGCAATGAGCCTTCTCCACAGCTGTGTGGCCAAAATAAAAGGTATCACGTAGACACATTATATTCATATATATATATATATATATATATATATATATATATACGTGGGGTTGCACTTGTGTAGTTGATTCACGAGAGCCCTCGAATATGCCCTCGGGGCCAACCTCCCCGCATATGTTTTATATTATAACTATAGCGAGTTTTGGTCGTCGTAATTTCATTAAGGTCGAGGAGCCATGGCGGTTACACTATATTACATTTACTATACATATATATATATATATATATATATATATATATATATATACAAATACAACATATATATATACACATAGAAGAGCATAAACGATAAAAGTTTAAGGTGCGATTGTGTGTGCGCGCATAGTTAATGGGCGCGGCTGGTTCGATCGGCCCGTAGACCATCTGGCACCGGGCAAGCGCATCTTGGTGGGATGCGGAGCGATCTGACCAGTCGATCGGAACCGGTCCGAGTCGATCGAACGAGACAACGAGATCGATCGCGATCGGGCGGCGTGGGGGCTCTGCGTTTATTTCGTTCGTCGCTGTATATAGTCTATAAATATTTCTCATCCCCCCCCCCCCTCTCTCTCTCTCTCTCTCTCTCTCTCTTTCTATGTATCTTTATATACAAATTTATATACACCTCTAGGATAATATATTCCTGGCTCCCTTCCTTGACCACCCTCATCGCCAAAACAGCTATTCGCCACTTTTGGCGAATTATGTTTGGTCGACGACCGCGTGTACGATGAACCAGCTCGTTCAATTTACCTGCTTAAAAATGTTGCGTGTTAAAAATAAAATAATAATAATAATAATAATAATATATCCGTTGATTCTTGTTAATATATTAATATCATCGTATATATCAATATAAATCAATTCTCTCGATCTTCCTGCTTATGTATATATATGTATATATATATATATTTATATTCAGCCCAACTGATATAACATATATATATATATATATATATGCTGTACCGTTGTGCGAAGGTGCAATCAAATTTTACGAGCTCCCACGAGAGCGCCACTTTGGCCATATAGTTTGTGGCTCTACCCTTCGAGAGCCCCCCAAAAGTAAAAAAAAAATATATATATATATACAAAAAGCAGAAGAAAATGAAAAAAAAAAAAAGGTAGGAGAGACAACGAGAAGAAGATTCAAAGTGATGCAAAATGCGGATGCAATCGGGTCTCATATGAGATGGTTTAAGGGTCCAGTGTTGTAAGGCATGAAGGATGTGGAGGATCAGGAAGCGTCAGTCAATTGGTTTAGATGCGCTACGAGAAGAAGAAAAAAAAGAAAAAAAAAATATAAACGGTGAAAGAAAAAATAAAGGACGAGTAGAAAGATGAAGAAAACGTGCGCGAAGAGTCGCTCGGGAGCACGTCGAATGGGCTCTCTGCTGCCAAATTAACCAAGATTTATGAGAATGCTCACGAGCTCGAGAGCAAAGAATCCCGATGATGCGTTTCATTCTATTAACATCGTATTATCCGAGAGAGAGTTCTCGGTCAAATTACCTGTTTTACCCTCCGGCCAAGCTAACTTGGCTGTTCTGCCGGTATATTCGCCGCGCGGACCAAACTGAGAGAACGAGTCGTTACGCCTCTCACGAACGTGGAACCAAATCATATATATATATATATGCATGAAATTATTTTTCAACACCAACATGACCAGCATAAACGTCTGACTCATCGCGCTCCCGCGCATTACATTTGTGCTCCCGACTAAACGATATCGACGTCAATTCCCACCCTAGCTATTTATCTCATTCCAATTTTTATTACCAATCTGCTTCATCAATCCAAAAAAAAAAAAAAAAAATTATCAAACTGAATACATACGCGTTTTACCATATTCAACGATATGTAATTTCAAGGATAAAAAAGCTTTGGACGTTTTTATCAATTTATCAATAAATCATTTCATAGGTCACACACAGATCGAGACCAGAATTGAATTTAATTGTTGAAAAATCGGGAGCGAAAAGCTAATATAATGCATATTTTTGTCCGAGATGTGAGAAAATGGGGATGGAAAGTGACCCGGGAATTATTAAATTATTGAAATTTGTTTGTTTTGAAAATGCGAATCGAGAATAGAAACACGAATTCATGGCTAGATTAATAATTAACAATTATAGCAATTCTATATGAATTGCTATAGACAGATATTGAATTTACATTTTAAAAAATTCCAAGTATGTACAGAATTTTGGTGAGCCTGTGCTGAAATTATCTGTAACATAATACATAGTACGTTCGTCCTTGAGTTTGAATATTTTTTTAACACATTGACAGCCATAACCTCAGGTAATCTCATGGAAATCCATAAAACGATGGACTTCCGGACGGTTAAAGGCCATCAAAATACCTTTAAAATAAAATCGAGACTTATTTTGGTGATAAAAAAATTCTTTAAATGATAGACTGCCGGACGGTTTAAGGCCATCAAACTTCCTTTAAAATATCCTTGCTGATAATCGGCTTTAATGTACGGAAAAAAATTCTCTTCGTATAGAAGAAAAAATAAAAAACGTCGAAAAGAAGTTTTATGACCATAAACCGTCCGGAAGTCGATCGTTTTATGGATTTCCTGGAGATTACCTGGAGTTATGGCTGTCGATGTGTTAAAAAAATATTTAAACGCAAGGACGAACGTAAACCCGGATGGGCACTATAAATGCACTGAAATTATCGACGCTTCCGGACGGTTTATCATTACGAAACTTTTTTTTTTATCATAAAATGGACACTCATTTTCCCGATAACCGGCTTTGTTGCAAAGAATTCTCTAAATAAACGAAAAAAAAATGCGCGTGAGCCTTGAATCCCATATCGCCCTCATAAATTCTTTCAAACGATCAACTTCCGGATGGTTTACCGTTATACATTATTTAAATAATAAAATTAATATATTTTTTCACTATAGTTGGCTTCGTTGGGGGGAACATAATTCTCGTTTTTTACTCGCCCAACTGTAAAAAGCGGAGCTCTGCAAATTCATTTACATTCGCGTCTCTGAATAAATCGAACGTGCGCGACATCAATAATGTATTTGCCGATTTTTCTACCGATTATTGCGCAGTTTTTTCTCGCGAATTTTTCCTCAGCGAGATCCACGGAATCGCAACCACCAGGTCAGCAGAATAAATTTAATAGAGGATAAAATATTATTGAAAACAAAAAATTTACTTAATATTTGTGCTTTTAGAATAACTCACGAGTGTCCTTGAACATTGTTGATTTAATTATTGTGCAGAAAAATCGATATTTGGACTAGCAAAGAAAAATTGTCGACCGACTGATGAATACACTAACGATACCGTACGAGATCGTTTTGACGCAGAAGATCCTCCGGGTAGGCGTCCGCCCGTGAAAAGCCCGATTCTGAATGAAACGACCTCACCGGCTTTACGTATTGTGAATAATCGACCTTCAACGTCTCCGAGTTTCTTCGAAAAGCCGAAAAAATCACGATCAGGGGCCAGTGAGGAACCATAAAATTCTACAACAACAAAAAATATCACATTTTTTTCGTTTTTTTTTAATAAATTCAAATTGAATTAAAACAAACAAAATAACAATAATTTACGTATAAAAAAGAAAATTATACGGGAAAAAATATGAGATATTTAAAAAAAATTTTATAGTAAATTAAAATTTATGATTTTTAGAATGTGACGAATATAATGAGTATGAGGAAAACATAGCGTATGGTAGATTAATAACGACAGAGGAACCTCTGCCATCACCTAAAGCGATTACTGGAGGATTTATACCTGAGCCATTCAAATATCGTCACATGGCTGCACTGGGACAAAGGACAAGCGCGACAAATTTTTCATTGATATGTGGAGGATCTCTGATAGCGGAAAAATGGATCCTAACAGCGGCTCATTGCGTCAAGAGCAAACTGTGAGTGAAAAAACGAAATTTTTCAAAAAAAAAGTAATAACCAATATTTTTATAAATCGTTCAATGTAATTTTTGAGGAAAAAATTATAACTAAATTCAACCTATCGTGAAAAGGTCTCAATGAGGCAAAAAAAAAACTGTAAAAACATTCTGGCATTCTGGATTCTAGGAATTGGATTTATGATTTTTTTTTTTTTTAATTTATCTCCCGATTTTGAGTTTTTTTTTTTTTTTAAACGGCTTTACGAAACTCAACTCAGTCAATAAACTGTCACAATTTTTGCAGTCTCATTTGAACTCATGCGTAACGAAACATTTATCACGAACATTTTCGATTTTTTTTCCATTTGACAAACGGTAAATTCTTTTTTTGTTTGTTTTGTTTTCAGGACTGCTCGATTGGGCATAAATAAATTGAGCGACACAACGGGAGTGACCGTGGGGATAACACAGGCCATTAGCCATCCAGAATATCATGCTCCGGCGTCCCAAAATGATTTGGCCCTTTTGGAGCTTGAACGACCAATCACTTTCTCCGACACTATAAGACCGGCCTGCTTGTATCGGGAATATAACAGCAATCCAGATAAAGCTTGGGTTTGCGGCTGGGGCATCAAAAAGTTTGGTGAGTCGATTTGAAAAAAAAAAAAAAAAAAAGAAAAAAAAAACACAAAATGAAGATAAAATTTTTTAAATTTTATAAATTTTACTTCAATCCTCTTTGCCAAATTCAAAAATCCTTGCTCGAAGCTTTTCTCGTGCAAAAGCAAATTGGACAATTTTTTCAAAATATACGAAAAAGAAAAGAAAAAAAACGCTCAGCTGATGTATTTTAACAGGTGGAGACGCCAGCGACGATCTCCGACAGGTACAACTCAAAATCATTGAGAACAGCGAGTGCAAGAAACGTTACGGCATTTCGACCGCCGTGCCTAATGGAATTTTACAAAGTATGATTTGTGCGGGGACGCCGAACACCAATTGGAAACAGGACACTTGCCAAGGTGATTCGGGTGGACCATTGCAAATTGCTCATCCGAATTACCGTAACATTTATCAGATCGTCGGTGTAACGAGCTTTGGACAGCCCTGCGCAATCGGAAAGTCACCGGGTGTTTACATGAGAATTTCGCACTATCTCGAATGGATCGAGGATATCGTTTGGTCTGAAAGTAAATAAAAAATTTTCATCAATGTAATTTTCGTCCCATTCTGGAGAAAAAAATATCCGCTGTTATAAATAAAAACAAATAAGATTGATGAAAAATTATTAAATAACTAATGGTGAGATTATGAAAATATTTTCTCATATTTTTCTTTTCTCTTCTGCGCTATTTTTTGTTTTTTTTTAACTTACATGGATTGTCGAGCTGGCGATCTAATTTTAATATTAGTAATAATAATAATAATAAAAGCTCCAACAATTCGTTATAAATCAATTTTTCACGTGTACACGTTGTCTTGAATATAAAAATATTGATTATAAGTTGTAAACCGACAGCGATAATAGGTGCGTGGTCGGCGTGTAGCTGTGGCGGTCACCAAAGTGCAGACGCGTTCGACGCGGACAGTACTTGGTGCGGTGACCGCGCTTAGCCGTGCGCTGGCTGGCCCATCAAATCGCTGAGCGGGAGGTGGTAACCCTCCCCAGAGTTTGGTCATTCCTTGTAGGAACAACACCACAGCTCTGCTGAAAGAGCCGACTGTACCGATACAGATTTTCCGCAGTTTGCCTGTGCCCATGGCAAATGCGGTACAGTGTGTATAGTTAAGTTAAGGACGCACCAGAAGTTGGGTTAACCCAGAGAAGTGCGAGTAGGGAGTGACAGGAATGGAAAGGGTACGTAAAAACCCTCAAGGGTATACGTTGGAAACACAATAAAAAAATAAAATAAGTGCAGAAGCGTTCGACGCGGACAGTACTTGGTGCGGTGACCGCGCTTAGCCGTGCGCTGGCTGGCCCATCAAATCGCTGAGCGGGAGGTGGTAACCCTCCCCAGAGTTTGGTCATTCCTTGTAGGAACAACACCACAGCTCTGCTGAAAGAGCCGACTGTACCGATACAGATTTTCCGCAGTTTGCCTGTGCCCATGGCAAATGCGATACAGTGTGTATAGTTAAGTTAAGGACGCACCAGAAGTTGGGTTAACTCAGCAACGTGCGAGTACGGAGTGATAGGAGGGGAATGGGAAGGGTGTGTAAAAAACCTCAGGGTATACGTTGGAGCACAATAAAAATAATAAAAAATTAAAAAGTTTTTATTCTGTATCATTCGCAATTAATTCGCAAATTCGAATCATTCGCAAACTCTAATCATTCGCGAGTTTGAATTATTCTTCGAATCATCCGCGAGTTGAAGACTCGAGACCGAGAACCCCTGATTGCCATGGAATTTCAAGGTAGATAGGAAACTGCGTCGTTGTCGTCAGGGTCAAAAGATTGAAATAAAGATTAACTGGGGTTACGGCTGTCGATGTGTTAAAAAAATATTCAAACGCAAGGACGAACGTAAACCCGGATGGGCACTATAAATGCACTGAAATTATCGACGCTTCTGGACGGTTTATCATTACGAAACTTTTTTTAATCATAAAATGGACACTTATTTTCCCGATAACCGGCTTTGTTGCAAAGAATTCTCTAAATAAACGAAAAAAAAGTGCGCGTGAGCCTTGAATCTCATATCGCCCTCATAAATTCTATCAAACGATCAAATTCCGGATGGTTCACCGTTATACATTACTTAAATAATAAAATTAATATATTTTTTCACTATAGTTGACTTCGTTGGGGGAAACATAATTCTCGTATTGCTATAGAAAAATAAAAGAAAACTGTGACGAACGAGGTCAAGATAATCCCGTCGTTTTTTATTTTTTCTTCTATATGAAGAGAATTTTTTTCCGTACATTAAAGCCGATTATCAGCAAAGTAAGTCTCGATTTTATTATAAAAGAAGTTTTATGGCCATAAACCGTCCGGAAGTAGATCGTTTTATGGATTTCCTGGAGATTACCTGGAGTTATGGCTGTCGATGTGTTAAAAAAATATTCAAACGCAAGGACGAACGTAAACCCGGATGGCCACTATAAATGCACTGAAATTATCGACGCTTCCGGACGGTTTATCATTACGAAACTTTTTTTTTTATCATAAAATGGACACTTATTTTCCCGATAACCGGCTTTGTTGCAAAGAATTCTCTAAATAAACGAAAAAAAAGTGCGCGTGAGCCTTGAATCTCATATCGCCCTCATAAATTCTTTCAAACGATCAACTTCCGGATGGTTTACCGTTATACATTTTTTAAATAATAAAAATAATATGTTTTTTCACTTTAGTTGGCTTCGTTGGGGGGAACAAAATTCTCGTATCGCTAAAAAAAATAAAAGAAAACTGTGAAGAACGAGGTCAAGATAATCCCGTCGTTTTTTATTTTTTCTTCTATACGAAGAGAATTTTTTTCCGTACATTAAAGCCGATTATCAGCAAAGTAAGTCTCGATTTTATTATAAAAGAAGTTTTATGGCCATAAACCGTCCGGAAGTAGATCGTTTTATGGATTTCCTGGAGATTACCTGGAGTTATGGCTGTCGATGTGTTAAAAAAATATTCAAACGCAAGGACGAACGTAAACCCGGATGGCCACTATAAATGCACTGAAATTATCGACGCTTCCGGACGGTTTATCATTACGAAACTTTTTTTTTTATCATAAATAGTTGTCATTATAGTTGGCTTCGTTGTGTGGAAAAAAATTCTCGTATTGCTAGAAAAATAAAATAAAACCGTGACGAACGAGGTAAAGATAATCCCGACGTTTTTTATTTTTTCTTCTATATGCGGAGAATTTTTTTCGTGACTAAATGGGGATGGAAAGAGATCCAGCAATTATTTAATTATTGAGATATGAAAATGAGAGATGATCAAAATATATAAAAGCGAGCAAAGACGAGATGTTGCAGACAACATAGCCATGGGGGGAGGAGGTACGTATGGGACTTTATCCACTCTTCTCGAGGTCTTTTCTCTGCTTCGCCAGATTTTACATTGGGACGCGTAGAGGAGAGGAGAAAAAACTGAGAGAGAAAAGGATAAAGAAGAAATAATAAGAAGGATCGCGTGTATGCGTATATGTCATGTAACGCAGATACTCGTCGTCGCGTAGTCGGTGTCCGGTCACCCGTTAAGAAGGAAGCTCCGCTCCGAACGATGGCCAAGATAAGCAACTTTGGTCCTCCCCCGCCCCTTAAACTATACTATATACTATATACTATATACTATATATATATACCTACTTGGGGTATGGTCTATATATATAGTAATAGTTTGACGACGTCATGTATGCGTGAGCTCTACCTGAGCAAAACCAAAATTCGGCAGGCCGGACTCGCGCGGTGTGTTGAGGGCCCTTCTGGCCCATCGTAATCCACGGGGCACGTCGAACGTGTCGCGACGAATTTGTTCGTCTGTCCAATGAGCCAGAATCACCACCCAGCCGCACCCTTGCTTGCACCATCCGAAAAAATCTCTCTCTCTCTCTCTCTCTCTCTCTCTCTCCATCTTCCTCTTTTGTCCCGAATTCTCTTTTATTTATTTTTTTACCCTCATCCAATTCACATTTGCTTAACTTTTTTTCTCTTGTTCGCATGCTCGCGATTCACGATCATTTCCATCTCACCTTATATAGAATAACCTCGTGGAATTAAATGTTGCAAATACATAAGCACATGGTAATGTCCAAACACAGACAAATATATATATATACATATATATATATATATATATATGTATATATATCTTTATACCAAAATGGTCATGATATGTTCGTTAGAAAAAAAAAAAGAACAAATTTATATTCATATTGTAATATACAGTATGTGCAAATTATTTTCCAACAGGCAACTCTATGTAATTATATGGAACATTTTGGTGTATCGATTATTTGAAAATTATGTACTTAATAATTCGGCCATTCGATTTTAACGTGATTATTGTATGAAATAGATGATTTTTTGAGCATGTGGGGTGAGCAATCTCGAGATATTGCATATATATATATATATATATATATATATATATATATATATATATATATATATATATAAAGGGAGAGCAAGTAAGAAGGGATCGAGTACGTAGAGCTATATATATATATATATATAAAGAGAGAGCAAGTAAGGAGGGATCGAGTACGTAGAGCTCGTGTTTCCGCCAGGACAAACAACAATGCCTGCAGACAAATGAGCATCCCACCTCCATTGTTCGCTCCATCGGCACGGCACAACCTCTTTTTTACCCGCGTGTTTCTTCTCGGGTCCTCCTGTTGCTATATAGCTTCGAAGAAGATGTATATATATATATGCGTATATAGAGGGCTGATCGAGTGTGCTTTTCCTCGGTTCTCGCTGTCGTCGTCATCCTTTGGGCTCCGCTTCGCGATCATCGAGTACCCTCGAACAGCAGCGGGAGCAACAGCGGGAGCAACAGCAGCGAGAGCAACAGCAGCGAGGAAGGCTCTCCCGAGAACGTCACCAGCTGGGGGGTCTCCGATCAACCTGTGATGCGGGCCAACACCGGCGACGATTAAACGGCGCTGCTCTCTTCTCTCTTCATCCAAGAATCTTCGTCAATGCCACAATCTTCTTCTTCTTTTAATTTTCATTGAGTTCAGCTCACTAAAAGTTCCATCAAATCTTTTAACCCAAGTTTTTCTTATATATATATATATATATATATATAAATAATTGCAACGATTCCATAACTCCATGGAATCATTGCAATTATTTTTCTGTTTCATCAAGACATGTGGTAAAATGATGGTACGTTGATTTCTCATTCTTGTATCGTCTACATCAACCTATATATATATATATATATATATGTACTTAACAAATTGGATCGATGGAGCAGTGTAAAAAAATCTGAAGATCTAGAGACGAGGAGGATATTATTGATTCAATAAGAGAATGTGAACGTCGAGTGTTTTTAGCGTGCATGGGAGCAGCGATTGGGTAGAAAAGTGATGAGAAAATCGTCGAGACGTGACATCGAAGACGATTTTTTGTCCAGTTTTGTGCGTTTAGGTGCCTCAATGACGAATAACTCAAGTATTAAAAAAAAAAAAAAAACTAAAATTCGTTCATTAAAGTCAAATTAGTCGACACTCTCGGACTCCTGGAGAACAAGAGACGAAACGACCAATAAGTATACTAAATATACGCAAGATGGATATCCGATACGCATGGATTGCATTGGCATGAGAAAGTGGTGGGATAACCCTAACCTCGTTATAGACGATAGACCGCGCCTGATCTCGTTTTACCTCTCTTATTATACAGAGAACAGGGACAGGCACTTTGCACATTAGGGTGGAGAACCCGAACGAACCGATAGTTTGTCATTCCCTGTCGGCCTGTCTCTTATTAGATCAATCCAAAAATCATATATAGTTATAGCTGCGGCTCGCGCGAATTGGACGACTCGGCGAACTACCAATCGGCTTTTTACATCTTGGTTGTTCTCTTATTACGTAAGGATTACGTTGTAAGGCGATTTTGCCTTGACGAGGCCGATCAACAGCACATATGGTGATCGGTGCATCGACTTGGTCACCCAACCCAGCTGATCATTGATCAGATTGGTTGCCTTATATCTCTTAACTCTTTTATCAAAAGCCTCCAATTCGTAGTTTATCTCACCATTTCCTGTTGGCCTGGCTCTTATTAGATCAATCCAAAACTCATATATAGTTATGGCTGCGGCTCGCGCGAATTGGACGACTCGGCGAACTACCGATCGGCTTTTTACATCTTGGTCGTTCTCTTATTACGTAAGGATTACGTTGTAAGGCGATTTTGCCTTGACGAGGCCGATCAACAGCACATATGGTGATCGGTGCATCGACTTGGTCACCCAAGCCAATGATATTTTCAATCAAAGAGTTTATTGAACTTGAATTCTCACCTAGATAATTCTCTCTTCGTCTCCACTTCTGTACACTTGTGGCAAATTGTCAAAAGTTTTTGAGATAACGCTCATATTTTTCCGGCATTTTGTAAATCGGCTGATCATTGATCGGATTGGTTGCCTTATATCTCTTAATTCTTTTATCAAAAGCCTCCAATTCGTAGTTTATCTCAGCATTGGACATGCCCAGCGTATCTGCCAAACTGGTAGAATCATCTCGCAAAATTCTGTTGAGATGATGAAAGTTAGATTGAGATAGGAGATGAGAGATTAAGGGAGAAAATTTGGCAAAATTTATCTGATGCTTACTTTTTTTCTCGCTGTGATTCTTGGTGATTGGTAGCGTTGCCAGTATCAGCATTGACAGCAAAGATAGCAGTTTTTTCGAGACCCAATTCTTGAAAAAGTAATAATTGGTCGTACCACGACCACTGACAATGACGATAAGGAAGACGATCCTTAATGTTTTCGAGGGATGTGAAATGTATATGTTCTTCGATTTTGGAGGTTATGGGACAACTCTTTCTGCAAGGACTGCCTGTGGCAATGCTTCGTTTTGATCGAATTATACGAGGCCCTGATGGCAATAATACGCCGAAACGTGAATTTGTGCATTCCTGCTGGTTATCCAAAAATATCCACAAATCTTTAGCTTTGGCGCATCGAGTCGGACTCGAACCATGTGGCGAAAATATTAACTCGATCGAACAACTGCTATTAATTTCACCCCCCAACATCGCGTCCTCGGCTGAGCAAGACATTCCTGAAGGCGTCACCAAGCTTGGACAAATAGTTAAAAAAAACAAACAAACTACTGAGAAAAAGAGCAGCAAAGATTCTCGCAAAATGAGCCAACTGATGGTTTGCAAAAAATAAATAACAAAAAAGTTTATGTGCTACGCCATTTTATACGATTATAGGGCATGCTGGGAATTTGTTTCGGTCATTCAGTTTATGAGATATGACTGAGACGAATTTCAAATGTTTGAATTCTTCCCGCCTTTTTTCCGCGATTAATAAAAATCGTTCTGCGCATGTACAGAGATAATGAGAATTTTCAAAAGTGTCCCTTTTTTAGGAGCTGGAAGCTTGAAAATGTCATATTTTATGCGACGTTTACTAAAACTTTTCAACAACTATGTGAGCTTTAAGTGCGCATGAGCAAGGTCGTTTGGGGAAATGGGTGGAATTTTTCAAAACATTCGAAATCTTATTTATAGAAAGTTCAAATTAGCATAAAGCAAATTATTAACGGATTCGTTAACAATTTGCGTTCATTCGAAATCTCAAAATCGCCTCTATATAGATGTAATTGATTATAGTTTTTGTTATCGACCGAGCCCCGCGCAATAAGAGAGCTATCGAGTTGTCATGAGTGAGAAAGAGATAGCTGTAAACGGATTTCGTAATTTTCTTCGAATCGGTCAATATATTCCCGGGTAAAAGAAGAGTATAAATGTTCGATATAATTAGCACAGCTACGATGCTCCGTGTTTGCTCGAAATATCAACTTATTCCATAGAGATTGAGGATTTGTAGAGACTGAGTCGTGTGTTTTTTGGTTTAAGTTGTTCAATTGAGCTGGATTAACTATCGACTTTTACGTTGCGAAGAAGAAATTGCTCGATTATAACGACAAATAAATATCCGTCGAGACATGAAGAAGCGCGTTCCTTATTTTCTCGCTTACCAACTGGGAGCGAGCCTGCGGTTGGTAAGACAAATTCGCAACACACGCCGCTGTATTACCGGCAAGAGAATTCAAGACGGTAAGGCAGCATGCTGTTATTACCTCCTTCTCTCCTGCCCTCTTCAGAGTAATATGGAAACTCAGTCACGAGCGCGTGGATTCCGAGAGATAAAACAGATGGTTATACACGGTGAACCTTTTTGCCTTTCAACTGATTCACACGTTCCTTTCAAAATTCAACAAATTCACGGGTTGACTTTTGTTTCAACATAATTGATCTAATCTGTATTCTGAACATTTTCATGTTCGATCTGATCTCAAAAGTCGATCGAACAAGACAAGTTTCGAATGTATAAAGTTGTCGTCGTATTACGGTAAAATGACCATCACTTTACCCATTGCCCATTGTGGCCCATTGAATATACTGTGAACCCCGCAACCCCGCTGCCCCGCCAGTAACATGTAGTACGCGTGGTAGTTCGTATCCTCTCTGTCCAGAGAGAAAGAGAGAGAGTGAGAGAGAAGCTGTGAAGAACGGGGAGCGAAAGGAGAGTGGGAGAGATAAAAATCAACATGGCAGACATTAGCGCGGCGCGTTGTTTTGATAGGGTCGTTAAACCTTAAATCGTGCGTGGTTCTCGTTGCGGTTGGTGAATAAAAAGGGAGGAATAAACAAAAAAACATGGATAGAAATGGGTAGACGCGCCAACGGTAGTGGAATTAACGAGCTGGTGGTTCTATTGCCGCCGGACAAGAGTGTTACGTGTGACAGATCCGCTAATATGGAGACACGATCACGTAGGACTCGTTTACGCGGTGTAGTTGGTATTTGCGTTGTGCTCGCTCTAACTGGAATCGTTTATCTCGGTTATTTTTGTCCCGATCATGTTTGCGCCCTCACAAATCGCGATCTTAAAGAATCCGCGAGAATCTCAGAGGGCCTGACAATAGGCACAGACTCGTCTGGTCTTACTTCCGGTAGTGTCCTCGAACTCGACAGAAATTCTCTATTGCCCGTTCATCCATCCTTCAAACTGCAAAGCGTACAAGGAAGTCTTGGCTATGACGATGTCTTTGCCAATGATACATTTCAATTTGACATTAATGCTCATGATGTTATGGTCTTCCTTCATATACAGAAAACCGGTATGTTTTTTACACCCTTGCAAAACACGTACTTGACCAATTCATAAATAGGGTAGATGTAACATTCGTTTTTTTTCACCATTCTTACCATTCTCTTAAAAGTATCTTAATATTTATGCTAAATCTCGTGAATTATTCTTTCGATTTTATCGAGATTCGTTCTTGCTTTTTTTTTAATGTTATTGAACAAAAATGGGATCAAAGGTGGACGAAAATGGAGAATTTACGTCTGTTTGCCAAATAAACGAACTATATATAGTTCGCAATGGTTGGCTGTTGCTTTTTCCAACAATTGCTCAAATATAGGTTATATTTTTCGTATTTTTTTTTTCGAATTAGATAATGTAATATCATTTGTCTGAAAATAAATAAGATCTATATATAACATCGATATCTGGACTAATGTTCTATTTTTAGTGTGCGTGAAATACGTCGGCGTGTTTCAGGGCTGTGCGAATAACAGTCGAATAAAATCTTTCGAGTTTTCAAAGAAGCAAATTATTCGACTTTTGCTTTCGAATGATTCAATATTATTTTTTGTCAAAAGTCAATTTTTAATCATTTATTTTTCAATTTTTCTTTTCTCTTAATTATTTTAACTGCGAAAAAAAAAAAGAATTTAATCAGACATTTTCATTTTAAGGAAATAACAATAAAAAAGAATTATGTTAATTAAGCAAATTTTAATTATCGCAACAATTTTTTTAATTATCATTAAATTGGATTATCATATCCGATTTAATTGAAATTCAGCTCAAGATAGTACAAATTCCAGGAGTCTTACTTTGTTTTTTCGACTCATTGCTTTTTCTCTTGTACGAGAATATTCGCGATCTGATCAGGCTAAAATTGAACTAAAATGTCTTAAAAGAGACATTTTAGCTCCATACTACAGCAATTTATTCAGTCAGCTCTGAATTCGTTCACTACAGTCATGACTATCAATAAGAGTAGAATAAAATTTGTCAATATTCGATTAATTAAAAAGAAATTCTAAATTCAATAAAACATTTAATTCAAATCGTTTATATTCCCAGATGAATAATAATAAAAAATGTATAAATTTGTCCAACAAATAAAAATATGATTAAAGGAGGTACTCTGTTCGGGAAGCATTTGGTTCGTGATTTGGATCTTCAACGACCATGCTCGTGTCAACGACGTCGCAAGCGTTGCTCTTGTTTTCGACCTAATCGTAATGAAAATTGGCTCTTCTCTCGATACTCGACTGGATGGAAGTGCGGATTGCACGCAGACTGGACCGAATTAACCGGTTGCGTGGACTCTGAATTGAACAAGATCGAGGGAGAGGGTGTGAAAAGACGATATTTTTATGTAACTATCATAAGGGATCCGGTTGCCCGATATTTATCGGAATTCAGGCATGTTCAACGAGGCGCTACATGGAGAGGCGCAAGACACTGGTGTGGTGGTACTCAGGCTACAATTCCACAGTGCTATTCCAGTCCCAATTGGAAAGGTGTAACTCTCGAAGAGGTATTCACAAATTCTCATACTTGATTTTTTTTTGTCAAATTCTTATTATAATGATTTTTTATAATTTTCACATATATATATATATAGACAATCATCTGTAGTTCATTAACTACCCCTTCAATTAATACAAATCCTCACACTCGTTTTTTTTTTTTCGTCGAATCTTATTATTAATAATATTATATCATTTTTCATCATTCTTACATATATGCAAAGTTTTCTCCAATTTATGGCCCATCTCTACAATCAATACAGATTTTCACAATTGTTTTTTTTTTACGTCCATTCTTATTATTAATCATTTTTCATCATTTTCACACCTATGCGTTTTTTTCTCCAATTAAGAGAATTAAGAGAATTATTGCCTGCCTCTACAATCAACACCAATTTTTAAAAATCTTTTTTCTTTTCGTCTATTCTTATTATTAATTATTTTTCATAATTCTCACACATGTGTAAAATTTTCAACAGTTTATGAGCTGTCCGTACAATCTTGCGAGCAATCGTCAAACAAGAATGCTCGCAGATTTATCTCTCATCGGTTGTTACAACTCTTCGCTCACGAGTTCGGACAGAGATCATCTGATGTTGGCCAGTGCCAAAAACAATCTCCAATTTATGCCATTTTTCATGCTCACCGAGTATCAAAAAGTAAGTGATATTAAAAAAAAATTATATTAATTTTTTTTTTTTACCGTAATCAGCGCGATTACTCGTAATTTAATTAGATTTCATCGGTGATCGATGGGCATGAAAATACGTGGGTATCGTTAAACTTTGGACTTTGCCAAAAACATCGACTCGTCATATAAATATTTATGGGATGCCAGACACCCACCATGTGTCGTTGCTGCCATTACGAGCATAGCGAGCCAGCATTTTTTTTCGTACGAGATTTTTTATTCTTGACCTAATAAAAATTCATGCGAGCTGACTTGGTTCACTACGAGCTTTATTGTGAAATTAAAATCAAAAAGGCCAATCGAGTTTCTATGAACTTAGCTCAACATGCCTTTCTGGCTTTGAACTATCGATATGCATTTATATTCAGAAACCCACACATATTGTACAATAAGCAATAGACTCAAGGTCGTGAAAGTTTATATCGCGCAATACGTACATTCTCTGTGTATTTTATCAATTTGCGATTCGCTCATAATCTCAAGATGCTCTTATTTTTTTCCACAATAGTCACTTTATTTAGATTTTTTCTTTCTTCATTTTTTCATTTTTTTTTTTCTTTTCTTTGATGGAGGACCGAATCGATTAAATGAATTTTTATCTGTGTTATTATTTAACTTTATTCTTAAATCCTAACTGATAATTTATCACATTTACGTATATTTTATCAATTTCCTAATCGCTCATAATCTCAAGAGGCTCTTATTTAAAAAAATGAAGGATTGAATCGATGAAATGAATTTTTATCTCTATTATTATTTAACTTTATTCTTAAATCCTAACTGATAATTTATCACATTTACGTATATTTTATCAATTTGCTAATCGCTCATAATCTCAAGAGGCTCTTATTTAAAAAAATGAAGGATTGAATCGATGAAATGAATTTTTATCTCTATTATTATTTAACTTTATTCTTAAATCCTAACTGATAATTTATCCCATTTACGTAACGCTACATAATGAAGGATTTATTTTGTTTTACGTGTCCAGGTCGGACAATATTCGTTCGAGGAAACGTTTGGCATGCGTTTTGCAGTTGGTTTTGAGCAACACAACGCGACACTGAGCGCAGCAACAATGGCGACACTGAGTACAGAACAATTGGAACAAGTGCGTCGACTCAATAGGCTGGATCTCGAACTTTACGATTTTGCGAAAAATCTTGTCTTTCAAAGATTTCGAAGATTGAGAGATCGTGATCCTTATTTTGTGCAACGTTTTCAGCATCTCGGTGAGTTGCCATCACGTCAAAGCGCGACCGAATTTAATTGGGATTCGGTGATCGAGGACACAACGGACAATGATTAGCAACGTAATTAGCTCGAGCTTTCTCCCTTTTATGGCAACTAAAAGCGGGCAGAAAAACATTAAAACGTTTGTGCTCGATCGTTATGGAACATTTTTTTTTCTGTACATCGTACAGAAAAAAAAAAAACAAAAAAAAATCAATCACATCTCAGGGAAACTGCCCGCCCACACATCTCCTATCTGTCTCTCACGATGCTACGTTAATTCACGTGGCTTGTAGGGAGCTTGCAGTATCCTGTTAAAAATCAATAACTATAACCAAAAGCTCTATCGGCTAGATTATTGTCGCTCGAATAGAATGAAAAAAAGAACCAAAGAGACTGTCGGGTCCGATATGTTCGAATCTCTCCAATCTTAGGCCCGAATTTTTTTTATTTTCACTTTAATCCCAATTTCAATGTTAGGCTCAATGTTCAATCCTAATTTACATATAAATTTATAAACTTAATCCATTTGAAAATTTGAGCTTAAATCGAAAATCGATCTTAAGATCAAACTGACGAATTAAAATTTGGGCCTTTTAACAGCCATTAAAAAGTAATCCGGTGTGAAAGTATTACATATATATGTATATACTAAACGTTATATGTATAAATTTTATAACGCTCTTGAAGATCTTCGTGAGGTAATTTGGGAAAATTTCTTCCACGCACGCATATTACTGACATATCCTTGTTTCTAATTACGTATGTCGTAATCTTAACGTTAGCTCATTAAAAAAAAAAAAAAAAAAAATCTACACACAACTCGAAGCTAGACTGGGACTAGTGTTTTTCCCAATGGCAGATAACTGGCTCAGTTTATCGCGTATCGGATGTAATGGGCGACACTCTCGACCTTTGTGATTACGGGCAGAATCTATAAAAGGCTTCAAAGCGAGTCTTTGATCAGACACAACTAATACGCACACGGATATATTTATTAGCAATGCGTTTGTTGAAAATTCTCACGAATTGTCGATCCTCTTTTATATATTATTGATCTGTACTTAAAAAAAAAAAAAAAAAAAAAAAGAAGGAAACGAATCTCAATGCAAATTTTAATGAGGACGTGAGCTCGAAATATATTCGGTTATGATTGAAAAATTACTGCCCATTGGATCATTCAAAATTGCATATCGTTATACTAGAATTGTTTTAAAAAATGATTTATATATCTCATTTCGATCTCTGTAGCTTTAAGAATATAAGCAGCGGAGATACTTTCTTAAAATCCCAATACTCTTAAGACATTGATTGTGCCTCGTCATACTCTGATTTTCATTTTTTTTTTCTCTTTTCGTTTTTCGAGTAGCAAAAAAAAATTATTTCAATTTTCAATGCTCGGCAGGATAAAATTATGGAAATTTGCGGGCTAATTTTAATCTTCCCTCAGCAGTCTAAATTTTTGATGATGCTAAAACTTATTCGTGTCGAGAAACCACTGGACGAGGTCAACTTTTGAAAATGATTTTATTTTGCGATAATTTGATATTTTTATTGGTAAAATCACATTTATCGAGAAAATTGAAAGTAATCGTGGCAACGAAAAAAAAGAAAAAATTCTCGAAGATTTGATATAAGAGTACAATATGGAACGAGGGTGCAGCTAATTCATTGAGGCCCAAATAGTCGTATAGGGTAGAAAGTATGACGATGATGCTGCTAATATTCCACATATATATATAATTTACCTGATTTTTCTTGAAAATTTTTACTTCTCGTTGAATAATTTTGTAAATAATAATCCGAAGATTGTATATTTTTAATTGAATAAATTTTTTAGAGACTTTTTGTACAAGGTCGACTATTCGGTGTAACAAGAGCGCGGGGGGGGGAGGAATTCGCGTAATATACTTTATATAAACTGATAAAGTGCTCTCTGGCCAGTCGCCGGTACGATTGCTCGTATATTGGATAAACGTCCCTTAATAATGTAAAATGAATCATGAATTGTTTTCGCTGACACTGGCCACATTCACGGGATCTACGTTCCTCTCTCTCTCTCTCTCTCTCTCTCTCTCTTCGTCTCTAGCCACACGACTCCCACGGAAAAGAAATATATGCAAAATATATATTCTAAAATTGATAATATTTTTGCCGAAAAAAAAAAAGAAAAAAATAATTTAAAAAAAAAAAACGTGGAATATATTTAATATATTTCACACACACGAACATATATTTTTCACGTACATTTGCCATATATATATATATATGTATTTCTCGCGAATATATGAAAAATATATTCGAAATATATAAATTTTTTTTTGTCTTTTTATTATATTTTTTATATTTTTCATGTGTTTCGCGTATTAATTTTTTTCGTTTATTTTTATTCCTTGGGAGACGAGGCAGCGACATAACTCGTTGTGCTATAAACAAAGTCGATATTTGTTAAGGCAAACGCGACTCGTCAACGTAAGAAACGTACGTAAAAACCAAATTTTATGAAATCATTGAATTCAATGAGACTGTATATTGTATGATTATAGAGTACCACTCGACGAAATTAACAGTGATAGTATTTTTACGTCCTTTGCAGGTGTACGAAAAAAAAAAAAAAAAAAACACACCAACATACACGCGACAAAATGTTAATTTTCTTTTTTTTTTTTTGTAATTTATAAACATGTACAATAGTTTTTACGAATTTCGCTAGTAACATCGATAAATAGTTCGACTAACGAGCGCAAAACGCTACAATCCTGAAACGAGCAAATCGTCGTGAAGGAGAGGACAAAAAAAAATATGAAGCAAAGTCCTCTCGTGTTAGATAAACAATAATTAATCATTAGTATCGAACAATATATCAACATGTCAAGTGCAATAATACTCGACGTCGAGTTACCACAGTTTGCTCTGTGCAACAAACTGGAAATGCTTGTTGCAAAATAAATTGAGACTCAGGCCTTTAATGAAATATTGGCTATATATATTATTTGTATAATCAGTTGAGTATGACTCGTACATATATAAATAAGAGTGCAGCGGCGTTTAGTCTCATACGATCGAGCTTTCGTAATGAGCGTCACGTTTTTTAAACTTTCTTTTTGCTTACTAGGCGACGAGACGCTCCCGCGTATCTTGACATAGTCTCAACGTTTTTTTTTTTTTTTTTTACCACTTGCATGAAGAGTTTACTCTGTGCAAGTAGCTAAACGATTTTTTTTTGTGGTAAAAAATACGGAAACTCAGGCTTTTCGTCAAACATTGGCTCTATATAATATTTGTATAAACTGTTAAGTATGACTTATATATATGTAAATATAAAGCCAATGATTTTTGTTTTTTATTATTTTTTTCTTCAAGAGAGTCTCCAAACGCCAGCTGTTAAAATACTGAGAATCTGGTTAATGCACAGAGCGAATAATTGTCTCTCATATCATCCAGTCATGAAGCATAATGTAATATAATTGAGAAAGTGAAAAGATCCATTAAGATTCTACCAATCGATGGTTTTTTTAATAGACGCGAGTTCGTTGAGTCTCGAATCCGTTACCATGTGCCATTAATCCTGATTTTTGGGCTAAACAAAAAAAAAGTAAATTTTAAAAATACATTTTGATAATCTGTCTCTCACTTGACACCTAATAAACTCAGTTTATCCGAAAAACCATCCTAAAGGCGTGTGACGATAATGCCGAATAAGTAGCAGCGTGGTACACAGTGACATAAATAATAATAATAATAATAATAATAATAATAATTTTAAGGACCAAAGAAATACACTGTTTCGGGCAAAAATCCACGCAGCTTGAGGCACAAGCAATATTGAACGTTTTTTACAAGCGAAACGCTCACTTTGCACGTGGATGGTGCAAAAAAAATGCTCGAATATCAATAAATTTTTTTTTTTAATTTTTTTTTATTGCGGTCTCGCGGGTATGTGTGTACAATGAAATCGGGTCTCGCGCTAAACTGATTTTTTATACTGTCACAAAGGGCAATAATGAATAATTTTGTTACAGAGAGTACAACTTTATACTACGTTTAAGTTTTTTTTTTTTTTTTCTCAACTTGCTCTTTGTACAATTTAGGAGGGGCCGAAAATTTATGGCAGACAATGAAACCCGTTAGCTCATCCATTCGTAGGGCACGATCATAAAAATTCATTCATCCATCAAAATATTCTAAAAAAAAGTAGCCATTATTACCGATTTGTAAATAATCGGTAATCAATGATTTTTGTACACTCTACGACAATTAACCAGTTAGAAGACTCTTCCCCTCCGGTCTGTGTTTCAAATGAATTACAAAATTTAGAAGTAAAATAATTCAACGAGTCTGGATGTTCAGTACCCCCTTGCTACAACCCCCCACCCCCACCCCCACCCTCTCCTCTTCCTCAAATATACATTATTAAAATGTTGTTGATTATTTGAATAACTATTGATTGTACAGTTAATTAATGAAACATTGCGAATGAGTTAATATAAATATCTGGCGCATATCGGAGCCGATGATAAATTAGCTTTAATGTCTCTTGGACAAATTTTATTATACGAGAACGAGTCACATGATTTAAAAAAAAAAAAGAAATAGAAAAAGAGATTTCTCAACGAACAAGCCATGACGCTAGCCTAATAGTGAAGCGAACGATTGGCCTAATGCCTTCGGTACCTTGCTTAAGCCAGTGTACATACTATACCATTAGATAATTAAGTATTAATGGATAATTATATAAAGAAAAAAATCAATATATAAAATGCATATTTATACGTATATTATAAATGAGTTGGCATAAACACACACACACACACACCGATTAACATCAGAATATACCGAATACATATATATAAGATAAAATATATAGTTCTTGTAATATAAAAACAGGAAAGCAAATTGTACTGAAAATAATAATAATAATAATAATAGTGTAAACCTTTTTTAATAATTCCTAAAAATATCCAATACATTCGATCAAAATTATAAAAAAATTTATCTATTTTTTCGCAAAGTTTCTTATCTGTAGAATATTTAAAGAAAGTGAAAAAAAAATGAATATTGGTGGCTTGGATTTTGGAGCTTGTTGTTTCGTGTACTTGTCATCACAGAGATCAACTCAGAGCTGTTGATTCATACTGGCTATGAAATAAATCAGAGAGAATCATATTTTTTATGAGACTCTTAAGTATCGGATGAAAATTTATAAACATATTTTGTGGTTTTATGGGCATTGGTCAAAGTATAAGACTCAGTACGTGGGATTCGATAGTACAACGTATATTGGATTGTAAAATAAATCATTTCAGTTGAATAATTCAGTCAAATAATTTCGGCGAACAAACAGCTAATATGAGTTAGAGGCTTGAAAAGGGGGAGGAGGCTAACTCATAAAATAACGACATTTTTTGTACAGTTCGTTGTGGAACCACAATTTATTAAACGCTTATATAATTAAAAACAATCTAAAACAGGATAATGATATTTTTCACATTGCATTTCATTAATTTACTAAGTAGTTCTGAGCATTTTCGCTTCTTTGGCATCCTGCAATTCTTTCTTCTGTTCGGCATTGATTATTTTTCGTTCTTCGAGAAATTCGGCATACTCAACCGGATCCAATTCTCTCACGATTTGAATGCCGCATGTGCGAGCAGTACCGACCAACATTTGAGTTAATTGTTGCAGTGTCAGAAGAGCATTTGGAGGATCCTCTAACTTTATCTTGGCTATTTCGTAAAGATGCTTCAATGTTATTTTACCCGCTACTTCGTTGCCTGCAATTTTACAAAATCTGTTAATGTCCGCGCGAAATAAAAAACATCAATATATTGGGCAAAATATTTAAAAAAAAGTGACCATTTTCTTCAACTCTAAAAAGTGGCGAAACCGGTCAAGTTCGACTTTGTGCATTTCTGACTGATTATATATTTTTTTTTCTTTCATTATTTATTAATCCTTCCTTTTCAAAGCCTGTAACTTTTCAAATAATTGCTCCGTTGACTTTTTTTTTAATTTAGATGTCTTGATTATAAGTCGTTTGAATTTCACTCAAATATGAGAAAAGGTGCGAATTACGTATATATTTTTTTTCAGGCGCAAACAAAAGAATTTTCATCCTCGCACCGATCAAGACATCCAATTTTACTGTTGACCATTTTATTCTCGAAATGTTTAATAAGAAAACTAATTCTGTTTAGCTTTAGCCTTGTAATAGAAGAATCGTTTCTGACTTAGATATAAAATATCACGTTGCAAATTATCTAGCGAATGAAAAATATGCAGATATCAAGAGAATGTTGGGAAAAATAATAATTTAAATTTTGAAAGAATTATTCAAATAGTGTTCGAGGGTATGAATATATAGAGAAAGGAAGAATGAGTCTCGCTCTTGCTCGCGCACGCTCAGTGGCGCCACCGTCGGGCACGGCTCGCCCCTCTCGCCGAAGATCCGTTCGCCTATCCCAACCATCGAGCCACATACGTTTTAAATTAAATAGGGGTAAAAAATTATGTGCATTGTTGTCGGATTAAAAAAGATATGACATATATTAACGAATTTCTTACTGGAGTTCATGGCCGCTCTCTGAATACCAGCAGCTTGTTTCAAGAAAAATGCCGCCGGAGGTTGATGGATTACAAGATCGTAAGTTCGATCAGAGTGTACTTTAACTCTGCATGGCAGGGGAATGCCTTCCTTGATGTTTTCCGTTTTTTCGTTGAAATCTTTGCAAAATGCAGCTATGTTTATGTTTCTCTGTGTAAAAGATTATACGAAACATTATACGACACCGGGATAAATTATTGTACAAAAACGATGAAAATATTAATTTTATTATTTTTATTTTATTGGGTAAACTAACCTGACCAAGCATGGGCCCGAGTGGTGGACTAGCCACTGCCATTCTTGCAGGAATATTTGTCCGCAATTTGGAGCTATGATCAGCTTTATCCACCACCTTCTTCATCATTTTCATACGCGCTACTGCCTTCGACATATTTCACCAAGTTTTTCGATGCAAATTATAATCAAAATAAACAGGAATAAAATCAACAATTCGCGGATGAACGATCGCAGCGACACTCACGAGTTTTACGGCGGACACCGGGTGAAGCTTGAATACTACTTGAGTCATTCATCATACATCTCATATGAACGAATTCAGCTAAATTCGTTGATATAATATAACATCACATATAGTATATACATATTATTTTATGTTGAGGATTATTCGTCCTGTAGAAAAATGTCCTTTTGAGGATAGCTGATACAGAGGACGTCCCTCAAAGCTTACTATAATTCACCATAGAAATATTTCATCAATATTGAATTTTTTTTTATCGCTACAAATAAAATTCTACGATAATTTCTCCAATGTCCTCCACATAACCTTAGTTTTGTTACACATACGTATGGGGCATTCCAGGCCAATTCGACAGGTGCTTGACCCCCGACCCTCTGTAATTTTGTCCCCAAATTTTTATATCCTTGTTAATGATTGGATGAATCTACAAAAAAAACTTCATTTATAGCCTTTTAAGTCTGATAACGACCATTTAAAAAATTGGAAATCTAATCTCAGCGGTTTTTCGTAGCAAATTGTTATAGCGGGTCACGAACAGGTGCGATTTGACCTGGAATGCCCCATATGTTCACATAGAAACATATAATTATCACCTGCTCGCTAGATCGGGTCGATGTGAAAAATTAATAATCGTAATCATTGCAGCAATTTCATTCTGCAATAATCAGCCATACAATCTATATATCGATATATGCCCTGCTATATATATATATATATATATAGTAGAATTGTGCTATTTCTGGGCACAATTGTGCAAAATTTATTCCAAAACACCCAACATCGTAAATAGATCAAATATATATATATATATATATATTGAAATCTAATGAATAAAATATATTTATTAAATGAAATGATAAAAAATTATTTTCTAGGAATGAACTTGTTTTTCCTGTAAAAGTACGAGACCTAAATGTAATACGCGGAATATGTATATCTATATTTATATAATGGAAAATTGTAGCGATAGAGAAAAAGCAATAATGAATGTTTTGCCCAAGTATTGCTATGGTTACGCTGATGGTACGTCCATCAGTGTTATATGTGGTGCGTCTTATATACCTTAGCAATATTTTACCAAAACTTCCAGCACGCGAGATTTATATTTTTCCACTCCATATCATTCGACACTCTCGTATTCGAAAATTCATTCGAGTGTTATTTCAACAGAGTCGTATCCTGATTTAATATTTTGTTGTTGTTGTTGTTGTAATAATGGGAGAACGCGAAGATAGCGCTTGGGTATTCGATTCCCTTGTAGGATTTTTGCAAGGTCCAATTTGGTCGGCCCCTCTCTTGACTTTCATCGAGGAAAAATCACTGAGTAAGCTTAAACTCTGCTGAAACAAAAATGCATCATTAATATTTCATCTGTGTGTATATATATTTTTTTTCAAATTATTAATTCTTCAAATATTGAACGTTTTTTTTTTCAAGTTTTCGAAGCCGACACAGACGATAGCAAAGAATATCGTGAAATTTATCAAGAATACAAAAATCTTGTGGATCTTTTGCTCGGCTGTTACATGGAAGACATGGAAATAACACCCGAGCAATTCGAGCATGCATGCTCAGTAAACAAAAATACAAAATTACCAGTTCAATTTCAGCAGGTGAGTTATTTGTTATATTTTTTTTTTTTTACTTCCTTTCTTTATTTCCAATAGTCAATATTATTATGTGAGATAAAAATAAATCGAGCTATTAATTCAGAGCATCTTATTTCGAAAAATGTTCTAAACAGTTCAAAATTCACATGAAAAAAAAATCTCTCTTTTAATTAACATTCTCGAATATTTTGCTTGGTATATATTGAAAAAGAAGATACAATTAATAAATTAGGAGGTAAACAAAAAAAAATCAAGAATCTTAAGCATTAATGCTTAAAAAAATATTTCAGAGTCTCTTTGAGCAAATTTGGGGTGCCAACGAGTACGAGATATTCAAACGTATGATGATACAAAAAAATCTTGAACTGCAGTTACAAGCTCTCAATATGATTGAACAAAAGTATGGATTGACTCCTGCTTCGTTGACCTGCAGCGAGAATGACGACAGACTAGATGATGAATTGGTCATGGAAGAATTACTTCAGTATAAATTAATTTCTAAATTGCTATATAAAAATTATACTTATTTTTCACATGAATTTTATTATGTAAAATTTTATATTTTACTCAGCAAACAAATTATGGAGGAACACGAGGAGGATGTGCAGCCCGGAGTCAAAGATTCTCTTGCATTTGGTGAAGAGCACGAGAGGCTCACGACCAAGTATCAAAATGAAAAAGTCCTTCTGGAAAAAGCTCTAAAAGCCTCGACGAGTAATTCATATTCATCGGGAGGTTCCCCATCGGAACCGTTGCAAGATGAAAAATTAAATATCACCGATAACGATAAGGGAATAAATCCATCAATCTCATCGAGCTCATCTCAATCTGAGAAAATTATTCCTGCTGCGTTGAACAAATTTTTACCTCTCGAACCGATACCAGAGTCGATGAAAAAATCACGTGGCTTGGCAAATCTTCTCATTTCGGAAAACCTTGCGACAAAAACCATAGTAATTATATATGCATGTCACACATGCGTTTTTTACTCACTAATTATATACTTTCTTTCAATCAGCATTTCAAACACACGCTCAATCATGTGGAACAAAACAAAATATTGCACATAACCTATAAAAAAAAAAAATTGCATCATGATTAATTATGGGATAAAAACTCTTGGCTTGAAAAATAATTCCTTAAATTGATTTTTTGTTAATAAATTAAATACACGATAGTGGCTCATTAAAATGGTTCATGTAACAAATCCGATTTTCCAATTCATTTACTTATTTTCTGAGCAGCTTCAATAATTAGCCGCTAGGATCGCCACGATACTGTCGCGCACTTTCAATTTTCCATATGGAAAATTTATAACTAAAATTTTAATGTAAATAATTGTCCTAAAAATAGTGAAAAAAGAAAAAGTTTTTCTTAAAATAGATTTAATCGAATTTTTCATGCATTATTTATTTCACATTGAAATTTCACAGCAGGAGAGTCCGGAAGATATGAAGAAGCGAGAGGATTATCTGAAAGCTCGGCGGGACAAGCTCGTGGCGCTGAAGAAACAAGCTCGTAGTCACAGACTCGAGATGACAAAGACACGGCCGGGCTCGGCAACAATTGCCGCAGAGGCCAGTATTCAAGGTACACAGAATTACGAAGCATCGCATATACCCGAACCCTCGATTCTTCAAGTTCGCAAAGCTCTGGCTGCCCGTCTAAAAGCCGAAGTCGTCGGTCCTTGAACGATCGATGTTCCTTTCTATTGACACTTCAATATATTGATGAACTTGTGAGCTTTGTTTGGCTGAAAAAAATTATATCCAAATATAAAGTAATACAGGAACATGGACGAGAAACTCAAAAAGTAAGTACTAGCAATAAAATAATTAATCAATTAATTAATTTTTCGTCAAAATTAATTTTAATTGGCTGAATAAAATTCAAATTCATTTTTTAAATAGAAGAAAGCATTAGGGACGATTATAAGGGAGGATAAATGATTATATTATTGTAGTAATTGAACGTTGTAAAATCTATACTGTTGAACAAAAATTGCTTCACAAATTATATATAATTATATATGTAAAATAATTAATCAATTAATTAATTTTTCGTCAAAATTAATTTTAATTGGCTGAATAAAATTCGAATTCATTTTTTAAATAGAAGAAAGCATTAGGGACGATTATAAGGGAGGATAAATGATTATATTATCGTAGTAATTGAACGTTGTAAAATCTATACTGTTGAACAAAAATTGCTTCACGAATTATATATAATTATATATGTAAAATAATTAATCAATTAATTAATTTTTCGTCAAAATTAATTTTAATTGGCTGAATAAAATTCAAATTCATTTTTTAAATAGAAAAAAATATTAGGGACGATTATAAGGGAGGATAAATGATTATATTATCGTAGTAATTGAATGTTGTAAAATCTATACTGTTAAACAAAAATTGCTTCACAAATTATATATAATTATATATGTATTGTATAACTCGATTGTTCTGCCTATATGTATAATATCGTAAAATAAAAGTGACGAATAAAATTGTGGTTTTAGTGAAAAAAAAAATTCACTGCGAGCATCAAAATTTACCGAATAAAACAAACTGTATAATTATACAGTTTGTTTTATTACCAGCGATGTAACTCATTACAATTAACGATGAATCATCATAAAGCAATTTAAAAAAAAATAGAGCCTATACTTCAACATTATGTATGTGTATGTAGTCGTAGCGCATCAATAATTTTCAAATTATTTCTGCGTATTTATTTTTCAATTTTGCAATATATTGTTTACTTACATCGAGAAATTTCTACTGATAAATTAAATAATTCTTCATTTATTTGTCGCATTGACTACACTCCTAGCGATACTGAATTATTAAGAATTTAAAATTTATATATACAAAAGAAAAAAGAAAACGTGAGGGAAAAAAATAATTATTGGGAGAAATATGAAGATACACTTACTTTTCATTCGCCACACTGAGCTTACTTTTTCCGCTCACACGCATAATTATCAAGTGAAATCTTCTGAAGCATACCAAAGAAAAAAAAAAAAAATCGTTGCAATGCGAAAAAATTATTTATACCCAAATGAAGCATCAGGAGGAATTTGAGTTGCGATCAAAAAGTTTATCAGCTTAGAAAAATTGATGCCATCAATATTGGTCTCTTGGTTAGTTATATTGATGGAAAATTTTTACATTTCATTTCTTTTTTCCATGCTAATTGCGTAAAACTTTTTTCACTTTTATTTTCGTTAAAAGTTTATTATATATACGAATGTAAACGTGTATTAGAGTTTATAAAAAATAACATTTTTATTTTACTGGAATAATATTCCTTTTCTATACTGGATTTTTTTTTTTTTTTTTCAATCTGACAAATGACTTTTATCATTCTCTCGTTCCTCCGATACAACCAAGCAGGTCCATCATCAAGTGCTTTATGATTATTATTTTCGACTTGATTGGGGCTCTCGCTTAGATTTTTTTTCACGAATTTTCTTATCACGGCGTTTATTATTAATTACACCCAAAAACATATCAATTTTTTTCGAGATGGGCATACGAAAAGTATTTTAAAAAAATATTTATATAAATTTTTATAATATTAATTAGCTTAATTTATCAATTATTCAATCGACGAATATTCATCAGAGCTTACTTACTGCCCATGGAATAAATCCAACAAGGGTGTTATTGTGAAAAAAAAAATTCAAACTATGGAAATAATAAGGACACTGGTGATGTTACTGGAACATCAATTGAACGAGAATATCTATATGGCTCGTTTAAAATAATTATAATTTTCTGCTCCGAATAGGTAATTTAACATTTTAATGGTACGATTGAGCAATTACGAAAATTGCCAAATATATTTTATTAATTTAATTTATTAAATGAAAATTAAATTAAATTCATTCGAATATTGAATTATTTAACATGGCAAAACCGGAATTGCGCATTTTCCTGACAAAACTCATCATCACATCACCTCAGTGAACCTCAATGATTTTACTTGGCAAAAATTCGATGAGAATATTAACAATAAAAATATAATGTATGTGAAATTTATCAGAATATTTTTGTTGGATTAGAGTCGGAAGTTTAATGAAAAAATAAACTATTTACGTTCGTTGTATCGTTTGTGTGTGTGTGTCTTAATATCGTCAAGGCTGAGTATTTTTTTTTTTTTCCAATCACAGTTTTCTGACGAATATTGCTTCAAGCAATATTAATTTGGCAATTAATTTATCGTGCAAATTGGAATTAGTAAAAAATGTTTGATAATCTTTGAGAAACACCAAATTTTTTTTTTCTCCCACCAATGACCATCTTACCAATATTATAATCATAACAATCGATTAAACAATTCATTTTCTCCCCTCCAATATATCTATCCCTGAGACAATTATCTCGAAGAAAAAAAAAATAAAGATTCAAATGTTAAGTGAAAAAGTGAATAATATCAAGGATATTTACGGTAACTATGAAAATTTTGTAAACTGTCGAATTTGTCTAAATTTTAGTTTTATTTAATTAAATAGTCTTCGCACTTCTACAACACACTTGTATTCGTATAACACTCATTCATATCCACTCCACTCCATATACTCTTCATTGCCGGAAAAGAAAAAAAAAAAAAAAAAAGAAAAAAATAAGTTGACGAAGAGCATTAAGAATTACAAGTATAAAACAAACAGCAATTTATCGCGACATAACTCACTACACGAAACTTTTACTCTTTCATTTTTATTTTCTTTTTTTAATTATTATTTTGCATAAAGAAAGCGAAAAAGGCTTCAGCGATTGTGCTCTAAATTGTCGTTCAGTTTGAAGAAATTATCATAGCAGCAGACATGATTGTGGGACATGAACTTTCGTACAGGGACAAAAAATTTTGTGCAAAAATTAAGAAAAAATAAATAAAAAATAAAATAAAGACAGCTAATACCGATTCGCTTATTTATATACTTGATGCTCTTTTTTTTTACCTATCGTTACACACTTTTGTCTTCCTTACAGAGTTCACCGATATTTGTTTTTTTTTTTTAGTTTTTAAATTTTTTTAATAGAAAAATTTGTGTCTGAATTTGAGGAAGTAGAAATGGAATTTTTATGCCATTCGGTGTTTCATGTATACATATGATGTATAAAGTACACGTAATTTCAATATAACTGGATATTGTACATTTCGTTCAATTTTTTTCCTCCATTTATTAAATATTAATATCGATGTAACGGCTGTAAGATTTCGAGTGATCGCTTTCACAGTACGGATTGTGTAAAAAAAACTCCATTACGTAATTTTTCATTTCAACTCTTTTTTTTCTTTTCTTTTTTGTTTTTTTTTTTTTTTTTATGCGTGTCTCGAATAAAACGTCACTTTTGGCGAAGCGTCGTGTGTACAATTAAAAATTCTCAAAGGTCCCGAGGTATCAATTTTATTATGCATTTGCGACATTATTATATGGAATCGATTGTGAAAAATAACGTTTAGTCCCATGAGTTTTCGTGGAATATGGCGATATTATATAGATGATCGTGATGAATCGTCCAACTTTGATGATAATTGATAATAATTATTATATGAAACGCAGCATTATTATTATTATTATTATTATTATTATTTTCTTTTGTTTTTTTTTTAAATCTGTTTTAAACGGGGAACGATCATTCACAACAACGCCTGATACAATTTGTACGATTATTTCAATCGAATATACAACTCAACACGCACTCAATCTTTCGCTTCAATTATATATCATTTAAAATTCTTTTTTATTTGTTTTTTTTTTGTTCTCATCCATTTCGTTACTTGCATTCCTTGCGATTTTTTTTTTCGTTTTTTTCTTTTTTTTTTTTCTGTTTCTTTAGCTGGTCATTCAGCATAGTAATAGTAAGATTTCTTCTTCTTTCTTTTATTTCTCTCATTACCGGATAACTTGTAAATATAGTAAAACACATGGGGGGCGACCGAGGGAAAAGACAAAGGAAGAGGACGAGGACGAGGTGGAGCAGGAGCAGGACATTATGCGTTAACATGGCAACTAATCAATTGATAGCCTTTGTTACAATGTCCGTGATCAGACTGAGTTGCGCGTTTTTCAATCTTCTTCATTTACCTTTTTTTTTTTTTTTTTTTTTTTTCTATCTTGTTTTTATGTACAAATTCGTTTCAGCTCCTGTGTAAACTCTGGCTGTAATTTTTTTAATTCTTTGTCGTATCATTTTTATTTCCCTATTTTCATCAGGCTCATCTCAAACAAGGGAGATCTATTGCATTATTATTATTATTATTATTCTTTTTTTTTCTTCTTCTTTCGAAAGATGTGATTTCAGATATTCTTAAGAGTAGAAATGCCATTACAAATCTGTACATTTATATTACTTCAGTGTTTATTTCCGGTTTTCCTTTTTTATCAATGATGTTTGTTAATTTTTTTATTAGATAAATTTATTTTATATGAAAAAAAAAAAAAAAAAAAAAAAAAAAATTAAGAGAAAGGAAGAAACTAACGGAGCGAAAAAAATGAAGAAATTAGAAAAAGAGCGTACGCGCGAGAGCTTTGTGAGGTGTAAATCCCTAATGATGAACGAAGTGACCATCGTGAGACAGAATGAGAACGTGCAATTATCGGTCAATGATGTTTTATTTTTCTTTCTCTTCATCTTCTCCTTTTTTTTTATTCTTTTTTTTTTTTAGTTATGTCTATGAAATTTGTCTTAACCGCAAAATAATGCTGACATATTTTAAGGACGATGTACAAATATGAAAAAATGGGTACGCCGATTATTCCACATCCTGAATCTGCAATTGGACCGCTACGAACAGTCGCCTTGTTCGTCACTAGAGGCACGTTTACGAATCTTCATCCAATCCACAGATAATTCACAAATTATTCATCAGAGCAAACAAGAAAAAAAAAAAACGAAAAAAATAAAATAAAAATAAATCACGAGTCACAAGCAATATAGTTGTGAAGGCTGCCTCGAAGATTCATCCTGATATGCCTCATTATCTCGAAATTTTCTCCATCTCGTCTGACGGATTTACAGACAAAGGCCAATTAATTAAATATGCGTCGTATTTTTTTTCACAATTGAAATGAAAAAAAAATAAGCAAATTTTGTTTTGTCAAGTTGAGAGTAATTTTTCATTTTTCATTTTTTTTTACGTGACTTTGGCACGTCTGCTACTTCATGAAGCAGAGAAATAATTTTTTTTGTTTTTTTTTCCCATACAGCCTCGCAGTTTGTTGAATGGCACAAATTGTGCCGATTGGACTGCGAGGCTTGGTGGGGCTTTGTTTTGAATTTTCCGAGCTGAATTTATCAACGACAGGCAATCGTGTGAGGGGAAGAAAAAAGAAAAAAACAAAAAAAAATTGTATAATTAACATAACTAATATTGTTCCTCGCTCGTGGAGAGAGGCGCTGATTTACGGGAAATATATTCGTCAAGACGAAGAGAAGATAATTCACGCGTCGTCTCGTATATCGACCTCTTGGCAAGTTCGCGACTAAATTGCGTGCATTTTTGTTTTGTTTTTTTTTTTTTTTTCACCGCGTATTTTTGTTATTTATTTATTTATCTTTTCTCATTATGTTTATTTTTATACTTTATTTCATTATTTTCATTTCGTGATGATCTCTCTTTACGTTTCATTCGGCGTGTGGGATCTTGAAAACCACTGGAATAAATCTACGATTTTTCTTCAAATTTACTATCTCTATCTCTCTTCTCTCTTTACACAACATAGTCGTACAATAGCGTGTAAATTCTTATTTACCTTATTTTGTTTTGTTTTGTTTTTTTTTTTTCGTTTTTTCATTTTTTTTTTTAAAGAAAGTTCAAAGTTTCTTTTTGTTTTGTTTTTTTTATGTTTTACAAATTCATCAAGATCGATTCTTGCGCGCGTCTCTTCCTTCGACGCCCTTTGTCGTCCCTCTTTCCGCTTTCGAATCGTCGGTCGTTCGTTTTTTGTTTTTGTTTTGGTCGTCTTTTGTTTTTTTTGTGTTTTTTTTTTGTTTTTACTGTACACCGTTTAGCACAGACACGCGTGTAAACGTTCACCACACACTACGGCTCTGTTTGTTTTATTTCTTGTTCTTAATTTTGTTTTGTTTTTTTTTTTTTTTTTTTTTTTTCATCATTTTAAAAGCGTGCCACCCCCTCCTTCCCTCCCTCCCCTCCCCCCATCCCTCTTACCGCCCCTCCCCCAATTAACGCATTCTCGCGCGGATGCTTCGAGGGGGGGTTTTTTTTTTTATTTGTTTCCCCTCTTTGTCTCGCTCATGATAGTCTCGGTTGTCAAGTTTAATGGGCGAAACATTTTTTTTTTTTATCGTCCCCGTTTATCGAAACGGGAAAAATGATCAAAATAATCTCGGATCGATTCGAGGTGGTTTTATTGGGGGTATTACGGCAACGGCGATCGATAAACGCAGCACACGAGTTGCTGTTCTGTAATTCGTCTACTATGACAGCCGTTGCCGTTTGGGCGATGGACTGAGCTCCGAGTCTTCGTCATCCTCGTCCGAGTCACCCTCGTAATCCACCAAACCCTGGGAAAAAAATTAATACAATGAATGATTTTTTTAGTTTTTCATTGTTTGTTTGTTTTTTTAATTTTTTAATTGTTGCTCGTAAATGCTTTTTGTTTGCGATGTATATAAAATATTGTTTGTACCTTTTTGAATATAGTTGTTCCTGCCTTTTCGACACTGCCGTCGGTTGAACTGGCTATTATACCAGCCGATATAGAAGTTTCGTTGACCGTTGTCGAGCTATTGTTTATTTGCAATTGTTGCGTTGACGAATTATTATTGGCAGTATTGTTGTTCAATACGGTCTGCTGTTGACCCTTTGGATCTGTCGGCATTGGATTTGGGGCTGGATTCGGTGTGGGTGGCTGTTTTTTGGCGGAGGCTGGTGGAACGAGATCAGCAGCAGCGGCTGGAACGACAGCCTCGCCCTCGTCAAAGTCCTCCTCCTCGTTGAACCACATTTCCTCGTCCTCGTCGAGCTGTCGTTGATCCCGCCGATACCGACTGTTTCTCAATATCGAGGGTACGCTGTTGGCAAACAAATAATATCAATTTATCATATAATTAAAGATAAGACGAAAGAGACTCGAGAGCTAAGATTATTATTTTTTTCTCAATTTTTCATCGCGATAAGAAAAATCCAATCGAACCAAATATTATTATTTCTTATACTTTATGCAGATTGTAAGATTTTCTATTACAATTAAAGCATTGATAGCTCCAAGCACAAGACTAGAACATTTTTCATACTTTTAATATATTTTTTTTTCCCTCCCAGTGAAAAACAAAAATGTTCTCTTTTTCCACAAAATGCCCAATAAATATTTCATCCATTTTCTTTATTACCGATTTTTTTTTATCTTTCCACTTTAAATTTATAAATATGAAAAAAAAATATATATATATATACATCTAATGGCATTTACAAAAGTGATAAGTATGTCGGTATATACGTTGCAAAAATGCCCAATAAATATTTCATCCATTTTCTTTTTTATGAAATTTAAAAATTTGAAAAATACTCTGGCAGATATTCATCTTCGTATTGGAAGATTTTGCAGTTTCAGAATGCACGCATTTTTCAATAAAATATTAACATTTCACATGGCATCTGCCGAATTCTGTGCACTCATCTGATGTGGCGTTAAAGAAAAAAAATGATGGGATGAAAAATTAATGTGAAAAAAATAAAATAAAAAAAATATCGAATGGCATTTACAAAAGTTATAAGTCGGTATATACGTGCAAACATACCTCTCTAAGCTCAGAGTAGCTCTATCACGATCCTTAAGTTTATCTTGATGCTGTTCGTACCTCAATTTTAGCGCCTTAAACGTTTGAACATAATCAATAGCCTCCAACTCCTTGGAGAAATTTTCCACAACGTGCGAGCACAAAGACTTGATATCCTCCTGTTGAACGAGAAAAAAGAAGAAAAAAAAAAAAAAGAAATTAAAGAAAAATATAAAAAAAAAAAAGAATAATAATCGATCAATGAGTCGTTTATTGGAGCGAAAAGTGGTGGATTATAAATTTCTATAAATATGAAAATCTTACCAATTTGATAAATTCAAACATCTCAAGAATGGCAGAGTCCAAAAGATTGTAACGTCCATTGTTCCGTACAAATGCGTCAAATACAGGAGCAAATAAATTACCCTTGATGATGTATCTGTTGTAAAATTCGTCCTTTAACGCAATGATTTTTCTCATAAACCTGAGTGCGCACAATACGAGAAATGTGTGTGTTGATTTCATGAGTATGAGTATTCGTCTAAGTAGATCCTTGTTCAAAATGCAATTTTTGATTTGGTACATGTGATGCTCAACGCAAAATGACAAAAGTTCGAGTATGAGACCAAGTAGCTGTACAGTTCTGTAATCCTCGCGTGCTGGTTTATCACCGACTGTATTTGCCAATAATGGCTCGATCAGTGTGACAATGCTGTTTTTGTAAAAATAATTGAGAAAATCAGTCTTCTCGGATTTATTGACCGAAGCTAACATATTTTCAGGATCGAGAAGAAGTCTGAGGACACCGGCCAATTGTACAGCGCCCCCTAATTCAGGATCTGTATCGCCAACAAGTTGGGCAACGACAACATTAATCAACATTTGTTCCTGCTCGGTATTATTTATTTGCTGAAGTGTATAATCACGAACGACACTCGGTGAATACTCGACGATATAGGTCAGTATGTCTATACTAGCGGTTTTTGTTTGTGGATCATTAATGGCGAGTGTTATTTCAAGGGCTGGCAATATACCGAGTGCTGTTAACGTACGATAAAATGCCTCTTTTCCTTGTGGTTGAAGATTTTGGGAAAAATTACAAAATTCTTTGAGGAACAGTACCAGATCGCGCCTTTTCCCAATTGACGTTGCATCATCGGTCAATTGACGAAATAATTCAGTGAGAAATCTCTCATCGTCCTGTATAAGCGTGACAATCTCAACTTTGTTGAAGAATATAAAACTACTGAGTGTACTCAGCATGTTATCCTCAAATACACTTGGCGTTGGTAATACAACATCTTGGATATATTGTACGCGATAAGTTTGATGAATTTTAGCTAATAATTCAGCATTTGTTATTGGTATCGCCTGTTTAAAACGTGCCAATTGACGAAGATATTCACGATGTCTCTTTGGCTGTGGTAACGATGGCTCGTACTCGAGACAGCCGACAACGTCGAATATCGTGTCGTCGCTAAACATTACCTCGAATAGGGCATTTTTATTGAGTAGGAAAATATTTTTAAATATATCGTAAAGATGATGGAGACCCTCGATATTATCAAGATCCTCGCATGTGTGAAAGAGATTTAGGAGCTTTCTTATGTAACCCTCAGTCTCAAGGGCCATCGCCAATTTTTCTTTTCTCATTGGCGATGAGAGACAATTCCCAATTAGCTCATTTATATCCTCAAGACGGCCAAGCTCACATGGTGGCAATTCAATCGGTGGTGCCGAATCTGACATATCATCGAATCTCTCATCCTCAGATTCCTCGACAATGTCCTGCGTTATCTCAACTGACGGATCTTTACCCTGTACCTGGCATATCTTTTCCCATATCTCATCACAGCCGGCTTTCTCTTGAAAGCTCAGTGCCAGATCGAAATTGTCACCCTCTGACCATACTATAAGGGTGTCCTGAAACAGGAGAACGAGAAAAAAACGAAAAAATTACTTTCTTTTTTTTTCATTGCTTTTATAAAATTATACATTTTTTTGCCATGCTATTTTACATATTTACTTATTATTTTCATTGAATCAACATTGAAATTTCGGAATTACGAATAATCATTCATAAAATTATAAAATTCATAAACGCCAAATTTTCTTTTTCTTTATACATTAATCAAATTAAATTGGAAAAAACAGTGAAAGATCGATTTACTTCAAATTTGTATTGAAACAATCGTGGCTATTATCATTACCATCAATAATCGCGTTAATTATTACAAAGTTTTGCATCAAACGATAAATTACCCCAAAAAAGGAAAAAAAAATCTCAACGAGATCATTTTTGGAAAAAATGAGTTTAATTTTCGTAAAAGCTTCTCAAAGACTTAATTTTATCATAATTATGATTAAAATTGAAATTCAATGCAAATTCGACATCAATGTGATTTTTTGACAAATTAACAAATGCCCGCCAAAAAATTGCACAATTTTTGATGAAAAAAAACATATCTCGGTACATTGATGTAAATTTTTCATTTGTTTATGGGGGGAGGGGATGAAAAAAAAGAAAAAAAAATCTCAGCGAGATCATTTTTGGAAAAAATAAGGTTAATTTTCGTAAAAGCTTCTCAAAGACTTAATTTTATCATAATTATGATTAAAATTGCAAATTGGATATTTATCAATCTGTTTACTGACAAATTACCAAATGCCCGCCAAAAAATTGCAGAATTTTTGATGAAAAAAAAAAAAAAAAAAAAAAAAATCGGTACTTTGAGATAAATTTTTCATTTGTTTATGGGGGGGAGAAAGAAAAAAGAAAAAAAGTTGTCTCATACCTGTTGTTTCTGATAGGCCGTATCGGGCTGTATTTTACTCTCGAGAAGCAACGAACCGTCGCTCTCGGCTCTTACGAGCAACGATATACCCTTCAGTCGATCGACGTAAGACGACGATACGTGTCCGGTGCCGCGATCGTCCCATTGTCTATCGGCGTTTAAAGCATATAGCTTGACTCTTCTTCGTGTATCTGTCATGTCGACGAATTATTTCGCGACTCGTTGATTCTTTTTTTTTTTCCTACTCCTCCTACTCCTTCTTCTTCTTTTTCTTCTTCTTCTTCTTCTTCTTCTTCCTCCTCCTCCTCCTCTTTTTCTTTTGTTTATTCCCCACCGTCTCTATTACCACCGGTAAACTGGCATACCTCGACTCTTTTTTTCCCCCTTATTTGTTGTTGTTATTATTATTACTTTATCAGACGCACTTTTAGCAAAGTTCTATCACAATTCCATTTGGACTCTCGTCGTTTACTCAAGCGCGCCAATCGCCAATGTTTACGGGAAGAACAAAAAACAAAAACAAAATCTAACCAAACGAAAGAAAAAAATAAAAAATAAAAAAATAAAATTCTTAAACGATTGAAAAATTGTTCGACACTCGCGCGAGTATCAGAGTTTTGCGTGAAATTCGTCGGGACGGAGACACTCGCAACGAAGCATGATGATTATTATTATTGTTATGATTATTATTATTGTTAATATATTCTTTTTTTTTTTCGCTCAAGAAAAATTTTCTCTCGTCTCTCGTAGTTGCTCCGTTAATCGGACAATTGTTCGTAAACCATTTTTGCTGTTCCACCAATAACTTGGAGTAAAGAATTTACGGGGGTACGGTATACCGCGACAAACGATTATCATTGATTTGCGTCCCCGACACGATCGTCGAACGATCTTGTTTTTTTTTTCTCTCTTCCCCTCCCCCCCCCCCCCCGGCCCCCACCCTCCTTTTATTCTTTCCTTTTATTTTTTCCACTCTTCGCGTCTCTGACCGGCTCGCCACAAGATACACACACTGTGCTGTCTTGTTTTTTTTATTTATTTTTTTATTATTTGTTTCAGTTATTAATCAAGTTCGCGTGTGTATAAAATATTTGACGTGTTAAAGAGTGCATCTACGCCGTTTAAACTCTCACACGTTTACGTTTGTGCCACACTGCGTTTGAACGAAAGAGAGAGAGAGAGAGAGAGAGAGAGAGAGAGAGAGCGCTCGAGACAGTCTCCTTTCGTACTGTATAACGGTATTTATCGCAGCTACAAAACGTTTCTCTCTCAATCACACGTTACTTCAGCGTTATTATTATTTAACATATTGTACGAGAGTTTATATATATATATATATATATGTGTGTGTGTGTGTCTATATATGTATCTATTTCCCCACCCCCCTCCTCTTCACGGGTAAAATAGCTCAGGCGCGCACACACACACCACGATGGTACACTCTCGCACGGGGGGTTACACCTCGCGTATTGTTTACGGTGAGTTATGTTTATGCCGTCGTTGCATAAGCCCGCGCTTCTTTTTAACAAAAGTATATTTAACAAACGACAGAACGTTTTATAGTACACGGCGCGGGAAATCAGACCTTTTCCTTTCTTTCTCCCACTATGCTCTTTTTTTTTCTCTTCTCTCTCTTTTTTACGACTCTGTTCCCACAGACACACACATATGCACACACAGTCTCTCAGTGAATATCGTCTCGAAACGTGCGAGAACCCACGGCAAATGGTACGTACTTATGAACGTACGTACAGATACGTGCGTATATATATATACATATATATATATATATGTGTGTGTGTATATTCGTCACTCGAATTTTCTGCAACAAGAGATTCGACGAGTTTCACGAACGAGCGGGGCACGTACGGAGCAAAGCGGAATAAAGAAAAAAAAGCCCGGTCACATACGCAGACACACACACACACACACGCACACAAAGTATAAAGTATATTATAATCGCAACCCCGCGAACGACGATACGACGAACCTCAATAACGCGAACCGCTCTCTCCTGTGTGTTGGGGTTACGGGATATTTCACGAGAGCGGTGTTACCATCCACACAACGAGCAGCACGAAAAATTTTGTTCTCCCTTCCCCGCACACCCCAGCCCCCGCGCGCGCGCGAGAGAGAGAGAGAGAGAGAGATAAAACTTGTCGTTTGTTGGCAAACGTTTTTAGTGTTTCACCTCCCTTTACGTTATTGAGCTCGTCGTGTTTCACGATTATTCATCACCGACAAGCATCGTTTATTATTCCGTTACGTGCGACACGATATTTACGCTAAAAATTGACGTAGACCACTCAACAGCCACAACACTACACTCCGCCATGTTAGATCACAACAACGCGCCACGGGGTTCACGGGCCTTGAGCCACGGACGATGCCCGCGAAATTTAAACGTGTCTGACTATACTTTTGGCCAACGCGCAAACTCTCTTTTTTGTTTGTTTGTTTGTTTGTTTGTTATATTTATTACTTGTTTAGTTGTTGTGTCTCGTTGATCTAGCTAGAATCTTTCAATGTATAAATAGTCATTGTTAAAAATAAATGTACAAGCGTCGTTTTACTTTTATCATTTCCAATTGTATCGAAAACATTACGTGTGTTTGTTTGTTGTGTGTATATATATATATATGTATATATACATACATATATATATACTCTGATTCAAACGATCGAACGAGCGATAGAAGCTCGAAGCCACACAACAGCAGCTCCACACGTACTACTACATGTAATAATTATGTATCTTTGGACCGATCAATAGATGCAGCGAATATAGAATATACAGAACGCGAAAATTATAATCGAGAGCGATCGTGGAAACTTTTGTTGAGAGGTTATTATATGTTTGTCATCATAAAATCCACGCGCGATGATTTTGAGAGTGCAAGCCGGAACAATATGCAACTTCGATGATTTCGAGACTTTTAATTGTCATAGGTTGAAACAAATAAAATGATAAACGCGTTGACTAAATAATTCATTCCATCCGTGATGTTTTCGTCCAGCTGAGAATCCTTGAACGCTTTTGGACTTGTATATATCTATATACATACGCGAAGCATTACGCGTTCTCGTAATTATCATTATGATATACAGTAAGACCAATATTTACTCAACCACCGAGTAATATTTACTCGGTGCTCTGGTGAACCCAAGTTCGAGTGCCTGCATAAATGAATTGGAGGAAAAAAAATGTAATAATGATAATAATACATCATTGAGTATTACGACGAAAGGAGACCAACTAGGATGAACAATATTGTGTGGTGAGAGGACGAACGAGAGATATCAATATCGCGAGCAGGTCTTGTAGGAGGAAATTCGCATTTATCCAACATTCTGCAATGCTGCAAATATATATTTAATGCATGATTTTTTTTTCCTCAGCGTCCACCACATCGTGTACCATCTTATTCCTGTTTTTCTAATAATAAATAAATGTCTCGAGGACGCACACGCATATATATGGAGGGTGTTCTCGCGTAATTCACAAGATTATTAAAAATAATAATGTTTTTTTCGTGTCGTCAAGTTTACATCGAGAATTTCATGAAATTTCATTCCATCATGTTTGTGCAGGGACGTTCATTGCGCACGCGTAGCTGCGTCTATAGTCTATAGCGTGTGTCGACTTTGTCGCTTTTTCCGAAATATGTATAGACAAAAAACGTTATTATGCTGTCATACAATCATAGTTTGAGGATCAAGAGCTTCGGCCATTTTCAGAAATTAAAATATGAATCTGACTCGGGAGGATGAATGTTCTACATATAATTTATGAAATTATAATAAATTGAATGACGTTGCAAAGTGCAAAAAAAGCGGAGTATTTTTTTATGGCAATCCTCTATTACCATCATGGGCCGATATGAAAATTTCTATACGGACTATCCGCTTTGATCCAGAGATGGCGCCACTATGTGCATGACGGTTTGTTGTTTAGACTCGACGCCATCTTTGCAAAATCATGCCGGTCGTGTTGTTTGAAAAAAGAACAAGTGTGCTTACGAGTGATGTGATGTTTATATTATTTACAAAGCTGTGTAATTTATTCGTTGTATGATAAACGGTGGTACAAAACAGGAACAGAATTGTTATACACAACAATTACGTGGATACCGAGATAGGCGACACAGTTCACTCGGCGGGACGCGGCGCAGACGCCGGTGTATATATATATATATATATATATATATATATATATATATATATATATATATATATATATATACACACAACAATAAGTGATCATTTGCCCACGGTCAGCGAGTATTTTAATATATTTTTTGTAAATTGTATTTCGTGTAGAATAAAATCATTCCATTGAACATCGCAAATCGTTGGAGGTTATGAGAGCGTTTGGCTCGATTCTTCTCGTATACAACCCTTTTATTGATAAATGATTCATATATTTTGGTTGTGCAACTCTCGCGTCGGTTCTTCTTCATCATGTATATAGGAACTTGCGCACTCTTCAGCCGAATAAGAGAGATATCATCTAATTTCAAATTATCAAACTTCCTTTAATCATCGCGATGATGTGCTTTTTCATTTCATTTTTGATGATGTTTTTGTTTATTTATAATATAATGCGATCCTCTCATGGAGAATCGGGTGGAGGTGGTTCTTTCGGGCCTTTTTCCGCGGTTTCTTCTCTTTTCTGCATAACATTAAAATTTTATTACTTTAATGATTATTAAATCTAATCTGTATCCTCAACTTCCGGTTTATAAGAAATAGTAAATTTTTATTACGCTGCAGCTTTTCAAAATTATAATATTTGTACTATAGATAGTGAAGTAAAGATTGTAAAATCTGTCACAAATATAAAGAAAATAAAAAAATGGCATTTATAATATTTATTTGGGTTCTGATACGAAATACACTAACGTGGCGATACTCGCGTAATTCCTCACATATATACGAGCAAAAAATATGATTATTATTAAATCTAATCTGTACCCACCTGTTGATTTGTTATCGTCGTTTCCGATGGAATTCTCACATTAGGCAGTACATCTGGCATTGGCGGTGGTACAGGAGCCTCCCTATAAACTTCATGAAGTTCCTCGAGCCTCGTACTGAGAGCTGAGCCACGTTGGCTCGTGGCGTTCATTTTTTTCATCAGCCAATCTGCCTGTTCCTCCAAACGTTTCAGACGTTCTGCACGAGCAGCGAGAACTTGTTCGTGGCTTTGTACGAGCCTTGGAGAACGAATTTCCGTTAAATTTTCAGTCATTGAAGTAGATGGCGCTGCGATGTCTTCTGGAAGACAAACAGCAATTTGTGGCAAATTTTCACCTCGACTTTCAACTAATTTTTCCGAATTTTCACAACAAACGGAACCTTCCTGATTCCCTGATTCATTCCTCCTCATAATTGCTTTTTCATTAACTTTATCACTTGTTTTATCATTAATGACCTCAATTGTTTCATTTTTTGCCACCACAATAGTATCTTCCGGTGGCTGCTGAACAATATCACCGAAAACCGGAAGTCCCGACTGGGCTGAAGGACCCACAATCAAAGGATCACTGAATTGGACGGATTTTACTGGTGGCGGAGTCAAAGAAGTTGGAAAAGGACCGATGGAAAATACGGAAATGGCGCAACCACTTGAATTCTCTTCATTTTCAGTATCCTTCATAGAAATGTCGTTACATTTCATTTTTGACAATTCAATTTCATCAACGGCCTTTTTTATAGCCAAAAGTTGTTCAGAATTATCTTCTCCCTCGTTGCTAATGACAATTTTTTCCTCCACTTCCGGTTGAGCCGAACAAGATGGAGAATTTGTTGTATTCTCAGATTTTTTCAATAAAATGTTTGATTTATCGAGCATGTCACTTGTACTCTCGTCACTGACCGTTATTAAATTTTCAATCACGTTAGCGAGAGCCTGATCGACGGGATTCATCGTTGTGGCTCTCTCATCATCATCCAATGTCATTAACGATATTTTATCATTCGTAATTTGCGTTATTTCTTGCTCAATATTTGATTCTTTTTCCAATGGAGTTGCTGTGTTTGTGCTCGTACTCGCTATGGAAATATCCTGCTCCGTCGCCATTTTATTCGTTTCTACAATACCAGATGGCAATGTCCGTTGATCCGGTGGAGTTGCCAATACAGAATGTCTCTCATTTTTTTCTGACAATTCCGTATCTGTAGGCTGTTCGGATTCTGTGTCGGGAGTTGGTGCTCTTGGATTTTCCTGTTTAATTGATTTTTATATTTATTACACTTTTTTTTTTGCTTTTCTTTTTTCTTTTTCATTCAGTTAAAGTAATACGCGATTTTCAATAAATACTCGAATGATTAAATTTCAAGATTGTCAATGGCAGCAAGAAAATTATGCCACAACGAACCTTTCTTGCTCGTCTTCGAGGTCCAATTCTGACTCTTTCCCCGACAGCCTCGTCCTCCTCGTCTGAATCATCGCCGCGTTCATCGCTAAAACCACTTTCGCCACTGAAATAATAATAATAAAGTTTAAAAAAAAATATCGTCGTAATATATTTACTTGTTTTTCATAATTTCATAAAATTACCTATTGTTGAATGAATCTTGAGCAGCGAGAGATTTTCTAGCAGCAAATTCACGTCTCAAACTTCTCCATTCGATCTCCGTGTTTGTATTTTTTTGTCTCGCCGATTCCCACTTTTCCCGACAATACTCGAGTTCTTGTTTCAATTCTTGAAGCATTTTTCTCTTTTGCTGCAGCTCATAGCGCAATATCTTCTCGTGCGTGTGCAATTGCTGATGTTGAGCCTGCATACGACCAACGACGTTCCAAGTTTTACTCAACTCGGATGAAACGGTTGACAGTCGTTTTTCCTGAAAAATGATAATGCCAGAAATAATTTTGAAATAATTTTGGATAATTTAGATCGAACTTGACAATTGAAGTTTTGAAATGTTCAAGTATTTTCGATAATGGAATCTGACGTGTTGCTATCCAACCATCCATCAATGATGATGCTGATGATAATAATATGGAATATTTGAGGCCACCACGATATAGAATATAATTTTATTCAAATTTAGTGAAAAAAAAACAATCAATGTTGCCATCATTTGAATTGCCGAATGCCAACTTTTCGCTTTTTGGAAGAAATGCAAAAAAAAACGACAAAGGCTAACCGATAAGTTGAAATATGAGAAAATAATTCTCTTACCTGCTCGCCAAGTTTGCTCTCTAAATGTGTATTGAGTTGTTTCATGCGATTCATTTCTTTCTCCAAATGTTTTTTCTCCAAAATCAATTCCTTGAGACGGATGTAAGTTTTGCTGACGGATATGACGAGTCTCGGGCCTGACGGTGTATCGACCGATTTGTAACAACTATTTGGATCGGTCGACAGAGATGCGGGAGTGACCGGAGGTGATCCACCAACTGCATGACAACTCAATAATTCGAGCAATACACGCCATACCTGAGATAATACAAAAAAAAAATATTATTAGACGTTAAAGAGAGAAAAGGCAAATTTTGTTTCACGATATATTTTTTTTTTTTTTTTCTCTTGATGGAAGGAATTCGTACCTTGGGCAAATTATGAGCTATATTTTCCTCTTGTGGGCCTTCATCTTTTTTCTCGCTTTCATCATTTCCAGCTTTGCCGCTGCTCCCACGACCTTCGACCTGTTCAACGAGATCGAGAAGAAGTTTTGGCAATGCAGCAGCCTCGCTGCCCTCCTCACGAGCCATGTCACTGATTAAATCGTGATTCTCCTGAAATGGGGAAAACGAAAAGGTAAATATATTGTTGTAACTTGATATTTTTTTTTATATTGAAAAATTTTCTTTTATAAATTTAAAAATGTCAAATAATTTTCGTGGGGATTTTTTTTTTAAATGAAAATTCACAGGACAAAATATCAAGATAAAAGTATTTGCCTGCAATAAACGAGTCAATCGATCGAGATCCATGTCTGCTGAGGAGGCGCTTAACAACATTTGAGTGAAAAGTCCATTAATCACCGACATTTGATTCTGAAGATCCCGACAGTCCGCCTTGGTTAGTCCGAGCTGAGACTCGAGATTTGAAATTTCCGTGTCCTGAGTGTCGATCTGCAAGAAATATTGAAATCAAAAAAAAAAATGGTAAGCATAAATATGATAAATATATAATGGAGGAAAAAAAAAGACTTTTTTCTTCGTCAAATATACAAATTATAAGTTTATGAACGAAAAAAAAGAGGAAAAATTTATATACACTTTTTTTTGCTTTTTACGTACTTTTTCTTCGGCTTTTTTGAGATCCTCCTCAAGGCCACAATTTTCTTTTCGCGATGCTTTGAGCTTTTCTTTAATCTGAATTAATTCCTTAGCTGCGCCATCTCTCACATCTGCGAGAACTCTCAGACGATCGTCGTAGAGATTTTTTAGCCTTCTTATGTCTTCGAGCTGACGATCATGCTCGGCTCTAACATCGTCGCTTATCTCAACCCGAAATCTCGGATCACCAAGATGAGCGAGAATCTGGGCGAGAAGATTTTTCAATTTGTTTATTTGACGTTCTCGTATGCTCGATGCCTCGCGGCTTGCCGCTGCAATATCTTTGAGACTCGTAATACGATTTCTGTGGCCCTCGGGCTCGCACTCGAGATGATAACGAAGATCGTCAATTTTTTCAGTCTGCAGTCGTATACTCGATCGAAGCTCGTCCGAGACCTCAAATAAACATTCAATGTTGTTGATTAATTTTTAAAATAGATAAAAAGATTTTTTTTTTTCATATTATTGGAGAAAAAAAAATGTTTTTTCAAATTTATTTATACTGACGAGGATTTTTTTTTTAATTCTAATTTTTTTTTCTCCCATCAGTTGATTGAAATGATAATATTTTTACCTTGAGAATATCAGTGAGTGCTTGAGCATCAGCTTCGTTCGAGTTTAACTCCGGATCTGGCTTCATTCTCGTTCGCCAATCATTATTCTCATGCAAATCCTCATTTTTGCTGGACATTATTTCGTCATGAATTATTTCCTGCTTCGTCACGATATTTGACGTTGCCTGACCAGATTTTAAAAGATCCAAAACTCTCGATGTCTCAGAATGAGCTTCTTTTTCAGCATCGAGCTCGCGTCTCAATCGATCCATTTCCGAGGAAACTGCCGCTATTGCTCGTTGTCTGGCCTCTCTCTTGAGACTCAATTCTTTTCTGAATTCTTCCATATTGCTGGTACGAGGCACCGCGATTTCCGGATCTAAAACTGCCTCTTCGTGACTTGATTCTAAATTGTCAATTTTTTTGTTTTTTTTCCCACGAAATAAAAAGAATGAGTTTGCGTTTCTTAAAAAAAAAATCTTAATTAACGTTATAAAATAAAATAATTACCATTTTCCAATATTTCTATTTCGCCACTAGCTTCTTGGTCCTTTTTACCATTCTCAATCGTCTCGTTCAGTCTTTGAATCTCCTTGAGCGCTTCCTCCAACGCTCTACCCTGTTCCATTTTGTTTGTCACTTCATCGGACAATATTTTTCTCAGTCTCGAGCTCTCTTGATTCTCACTCTTGGCTATTTTTTCCTTCGCGAGCATCAAATCTGACAATTCATTCTTAATATTAATAATTCTCTCATTAGCATTATCCCTCTCGAGATTAGAGACTTGCAAGTCTTTCGAAAGTCTCGATTTTTCCAATTTCGCTTTTTCGTACTTGAGCATTAAATCGTCAAATTGTTGTTTTCCCTCGTTCAAGCTCGCCTCAATTTTCTCATATTGAGATTTGGAAATCTGTGCAAAAATTTTTCACGTTTAAATGCAAAATAATCACACAAATGAAAAATATAATAATTGCGAGGAGATAAAAAAAAATATATATACTCACTTTATAATCCATTCTGAGTTTGTCGATGAGTGTCGATTGATTCTCAAGATTATTTCCAAGTTTTTCATTTTTTTCACGATACTTGAGCCTCTCATTATCCAGCCTCTCAATCTCTTGCAAGAGTCGTCTCATTTCTTGCTCGTTATTAAAATTTTTACTCTCGTTTCTCGATCCTATCTCGTTATCTTCATACTCTTGAACGAAATTTTCATCTTCATTTTTCTTCCTTTTCTTTATTCTGTCTCTCTCGCTTTCCTCACGTTTACAATCGATAAAATTCAAATGAGAAATTGCGAGTTCGTTTTCCAACGATTGAATTCTATCAACAGCCTTTTTATACTCGAGACTCAAGTCAGACTCACTCTCGATTAACTCGTCTCGATCATTGATCGACGTTTTTTCCAAATTTTCCCTTCTGCCAATAAATCGTTTAGAATTATTTTTCTCGATTTCCGAGGCTCCAAGACGAATTTCCAATTCATCCTCATAATTTTGGCTCTGGACGCCAATTTCTTTTGTAAAAAATTTTTTTTTCACTTGTCTCCCGTTGCTGCTGTCTCTCACGAGTGATTCGCAACAAACTGGACATGATTTCTCGCTTATCGTTGCCTCTAAATTCCCGATTATACGGTCGATGAGCAATTTTTCTTGCTCGTTCGTACAATAATTTTCAGAATTTTGTCTCGTCGCATTTCTCTCATCGTGCTCCCTTTCAAATCTCAATTGACGCTCACGATTAACTTCCAGATAAAGAGACTCGAGCTGGCCGAGCAGAGTCGTGTGAGCAGAGGCCAATTGCTGATTGGCAGCCGCGAGATGTGATACGGTGCGTGATAATTCCATGGCTTCCTGATGCATCGATGGTACTACAGCACTCTCGCAACCCGATTGCCAACCCGTCATTTGTGCAGCATACGTCAACTGTAATAACATTTTTATTTAATCATTTTATTCTTTTTACTTTTTTTTTTTTTTTTCAATTATTATTCAATAATTCACAATTTTTCAAAAGTCTCATTAATCGCGACACTTTTTAGCATATTTTGCAGCCCCTTTTTAAAATCAATCGATTAATCAATCATCTAAATTTATTTTATTCGAAAGATTCTATCCAACCATTTTCTATTAAATCAAAATTAAACGTTAATATGTAACTTGAATTTCTCGAATTATTGAGATGTAACTCGAATTTCTCGAATTATCGAGACATAACTCGAATTTCTCGAATTATCGAGATGTAACTCGAATTTCTCGAATTATCGAGATATAACTCAAATTTCTTGCCATTTAATAACACCAGATCGAGTCTTTTTTTTCATAATATGTGCAGAAGAACATTGAATTAAAATAAATAAATAAATTTGAATTACCGTCGTTGAATAAAATTTAATTTAATTTAAATTATGAATGAAAAATGAACGGGATCTTGTTAAAGACTTTTTTTTCTTTTCAAAAGCCGAGGACAAAGACTTTTTGTGGCACCGGCGGAAGGGAGGACGAAGACTCTCTGTGTATATTAAAAACGAGGAGCTTTTTAGCACTTGGCGATACCGTGGACAACTACGTACTGGTGAAATGAAAGCTCTCTGGCGTCAAGCACCGAAAAACTCTGTAGTCGAGCGCGAGACCAAGGATGCAAAATTCTCTTGGCCCCGCGACAATGACGATGATGACGCGACGAGACCAACGAGAACGACAGAGAATCACACGTGAGATTAAACGTTCATTCTCATAAACCCGTATAATATAACGTATAGAAAATGAATTTTCGTTAAAATGACTCAGCGTATTTTCCCTGAATCTTTCAGCAAAAATCAAATGAATTTTTTTTCTAGCTGGATACGAGCCAGCATAAAATATATAATTTTTTCTCTCTCTCTCTGTCTCCCTCATCCCTTTCTTTTTGTGCCTGAGAGCATGCCTGTGAGTATATACGCGTGTAAATGGATAAATATATAGGCGTGTATATGGATATGGTAAATATATGGATTTATAAAAATTCTTTGAAAGTCTTTATGATGAAAAAAAAAAGAAGAAGAAAAAGAAGGAGGTCTCTCTTCTTCTTCTTCTTCTTATTTTGAGGGGGAGGGTGAGAGAGGCGGGTAAGCAGAATGACAAGCTATAAAAAGAAAATAATTCCATAAATTTGAAAGTTTGGCGCTTTTTTCTCGTTTTGCTGCTCACCAAGGTCTCTTGCTGCGGACGTAGGCTAGAGAGGCTCGGTGCTGATGGTCTTTGATGCCACCATTCTTCATTTTTCACGCTTCCCAAAGATCTTGGATGCTGTAGATCGTATTATATAATAATACAATTATATAAATATCACTATATCTATATATATCAGAATAGATTTTCAATGAAATAATTAATCAATGAAATAATAATAATAATAGTAATGAATAATTATTTTGAACGATAATTATTAAACCTCTGGTCGACACCTGGGTCACCAGTGATCCGACGTCATTGTGTATTTCAATGTGGCGATAGAAAATCGTCTAGATCAGCGGGTTAATGATGAATTTTTTTTTTTCGTCTTCAATTTATCTCGTTAAACTGACCTGAAATTCAGGATTCCCCAGAGTCATCGTACTCGTTCCACTCGTTCTTCTGTCATCCCTCTGAGACTCGCACGAGCTTCCGGATATTCTCGATATTCCAGAAGCAGGATTTCCGGTATAAAATGGCGGTGGCAGAGGTGGTGGTTCCTCAGACTTGAAATTGTTTGGCAAACTGGCCCCAGTACCCATTTTTGTTTTCTTTCTATTTATCGTTCGTTTCGACAAGTGATAAGAAAAAGTCGATTGGTCGTCTTCTCTGCGAGACTTTCGGTATTTTTATCAAACGTTTCGCGCGTTTTTCTCGATATTCGTTATAATTTCATTTGTCACAGCTCTGAAAAATTTCATAGTCTTTTAACCACAAGAGAATTCATTTTTTTTAACCCAAAAACAGCCACATTTATCTCTAATAATCTTTGATAACCCTTAAGACTCAAATCCTCGTTTGTTGAATTGTAAATTATCGAATTTACAATTCTTTCATTTTATTTGCCTCAAATTATTCTGTAATACGCAATGCAGTTGCGTTAATTTAACTTTTGGTAGGGACCAATTTTTTTCATTTGATTTCATTTTTATTCAACCATTTTTCTCTATGAATATATATATGTATACATTTTTTTTTACGCCCAAAGAAAATTATAAGATTATCTTCTTATGCCCGAGTACTCGGGGTGGCTGACACGTGGACGCCGATTCGTGCTAGACGCGAAACGGACACGTATTAAAAACACTATAAATAGCCTTATGCCCGATCCCAAAACACGCCATGATAATTTTAGAACCGGTGAGAGAAAACAAAGCGAGAAGAGAACTATATGGATGCATGGATTGGTCGCGTGATTCTTCTTCACTTCCTCTCTCTACAATATACTATATAGCAAGTATTTGAGGTATGCACGCACACACACACACACACAGACACATACACACACTGCTAGCAGGGCTCACTTTGGAAATTTTCATCCACTGCGCATTAATTGGAAATATCACGAAAATATTATTGAGCCAAAAAAGAGTATAAACTGTTCAACATGTCCTTGATAAAATATTGTCTTGAGCACGCGTGCTCGCTTTTCTCCAAACTCTCTCTACCTCTCTATTTCTCTCTTATCCCTGAGTGAATGTAAAAAAAATTTGAAACTTCCCCAAGTGACGTCACACAAAAAATAGCTTTGTGCTTCTCAATGAAAATCTATTAATAATACAAAGCGTGAAAATTTCTCATCTTGAAGAATTTTCTACGATGAATTTTTATCATTCGGTAAATATTCGCGAATGAGAAAACAGTGCAAAATATTTATTGTATATTTGAAATTTTTATTATTATGACTAAATCAATGATCAAATTTTTTAGTGTATATATTATTGATGATTCGTTGAATTTCATTCTCTTCCGCTTAAATAAAAATAAAAATGACGATTCAAATTATATAGTCACAGGATGTTTCTCGAGTTTCTTAAAATTTACGTGAAGAGATGTATCGCGATGAGCCTGACTTTATTTCGAATAGCTGATGAATCACTCGATTATACTCTAAATTTTCATATAACAAATACTTGCTCCCGCCACGCTTTTCTTCCTTATATTTTTTCAATCCAACTTTTTCAATTCAAAAACACCAAGCCAAACCTTGACAATTTATCTTGTCTAGTAAAAAATTTGAATAAAAGCAACAAAATTTTTTATGTCAACTAAATTATCGCCTATAAATAAAAATAAATAAAAAAATTAGCACTAAGACTGATTTTAAATGACACACAATTTCACAATAAGATAAACGCGATGACGAGATAAAATAAAGAGAAAGGGAGAGAGAGACTCACAAATTAGTCAAATTGGATGGTAAATCACGTTTTTTGTTTCAGATTTTCCAATTTTCAGTTTGGTTGGCAAATTCACTCGTTTTCCATCACGATCGCGTCGTTGATACCGAGAGAGATTCTCTATACAGAGACGAGAAACACACACACGTTTCGTTGGCTGCTTTCCAGCTCCCCGTTTCATCGAGGTATACCTAAAAATATACCAAACTACTAGAAGAGAGAAAAGCTTCCTCTTGCCCTGTTCAACCATCACCCCCTCCCCCGCCCTTCACCACCTCTCAGTGCATCCAACTCTTTCTCAAGTGTGCGAGTTAGTTTTAAGCTCGATATTTGCAAGCCGATCTTATTGTTAGCGAAATCGTACTCGCCTGGTCCGTAGATCTTTATTATAAATGCCAATTTAGAGCCAACAACAAACCCAACAAATTAAGAACTATGAAGATTTGGCAATCGATCGATAACACTCGCTCAAGGAAGATTGAAAAAAAAAACTCCCAATTGAATTTGGAACGACCGATAGAGTCAACGATCGAGCAAACCGAAACTTCTCGGCGAACTTTTTATTCGGAGGAAAAAAAAAAGAACGTTCTTTTTTTTCATATCAATTAATGCAGATATAACATTTTTTTTTTTTTTTGTTGACTTTATTAAAGAATACAAAAATAACGATGAATAACGCAAGCTTATAAAAATTTTGGTGGTCTGGAATTTTTATATGTGTCCTCACAATCTGCAATTAAATGTTTGGTAATTTAATTCTCGATGAGATGTACTTTCTATTATTTGCATTCTTATCCCTAAGAAAAAGAAATTTATTCGAAATGATTGACAAGTCGAAAAAATGTATTGCAATTATTTTTTATGCGTAATATTGTTTTTTTTTCTACCACGAATTTGTAGTTCAATTAATTCATTCTACTTTTCAAGCATTTTCGTATTTCTTTTTGCATTGTCGCGCATAGACGACGATGCTGATAAATTGCGATAACTTTGAGGTTTTTTTTTTTTGCAGTATATCTGACCTGACAATGGCAAATTTAACGTTTTTGCCCTGAACCAAAATTCCTGATGGTTTTGGAATTTTCAACACTCGATGCTCCATCACGAATTTTGAAGAAATATTTTTTTTTCCCTCTGTGGGACCTTTCACACCACAAATGATCTCATTTTTGGTCGGAACGTTTGACATTTTATTCAAATTTTCATCATTTTTCGGCTGTACGTTCTTTGATGATACTTTTTCGTCAGGTTCGTCCAACTTTTTTCCATGAATATCTTGAATCTTGTCCGAAAATTCGGATTCGGCTTGAGAAAAATCGGAGATCGTTTGAATCGAGCGATCGATTAATTTTATTTTCTCTCTACGAGAAATGTTATAATTTTTTTGCTCGACAACGAGATTCCCGATTGTTTGCTGTTGCATCTCGACCAAACTTTTCAGTGCAATTATTTCCTTCTCTAAAGAATCTTTAGTTTTCGTATTTTCGATGGCTGAATCGTCATTTTCATTGACACGTTGAAGAACAATCTGAAAAAGAATTGATTATTTTTTTTTTTTTTATATTTTCATGGCTGGAATTCGATTTTTTTTTTCTACATATTGAAGTGAGAAGAAAAATGATTTTTTTAATTGCCTCGTTGCCTTTTTCATCGGTAATCTGAACAATTCCACGAGCATCAACAGAGCTTAACATTTCTGTGACAAAAGCTTCGTAAGCATTCAAACGTTTTGCGATATTTTCACGTGCATCCTTGGCGTTCTTCAAATTTTTCTCAGCGAGGCTCAAATCTCTCTCTAGCCTTCGAACTCGATCGAGAAGAGAATCGCTGAACGCGGCCAAAAAATCACCCTACAAATCGACTATTTAATAATAGATGACCTGAATTTTCGTAATCGATACGATACGATAGTTTCGTTATTATCATTTTATATTGCCACATTGATCAACTATCAATGATGGATCAAATATAATTTCATTCACTATAAAATATTGAAATATTTCAAAATATTTTTCTTTTTTCCCAACTCGTAAAAAAGAAAAAAAAAACAAAAAGTATTTTTAATGTTTCATAAAGATTTCATTTTCAAACTTACACGAAGAGCATCAATTTTCAGTCCACAAATTTGTCGATGACAATATCGACATTTCTCTCGTAATAAGCCATTGACAAGATTTTTTTGTCCAGAAATTACCAATAAAGAAGAATTTTCATTCTGCTTTGTCGAGAACGATTGATTATTATTGCAAAACGATGAATTATCAATATTAACTTCATCCTTGTTATTTTCAAATTTCGTTATGGAATTTGATTTAATAATCGAAGAGACATTATTGATGGGCATAGAAGGACACAATTGAATCTCATTATTTATGAGATTTGGAACGAAATGAAAATATGAACTGAGTGCCATAATTTGTATCTCTTTGCTCACGTAAACGAACTGATATTCCAAATTGAAGGTGGCCTGTGATCAAAATTAATTCTGTTATTAATTTTTTAATTAAAATAGAAATACATTTTTATTTTTTTATATTTTTTAGTGTCTCATAGAGAGAAGGCCATTGACCTCGCGATGAAATAGACGTGGGAATGTTATCGTTCTATTGTGGGAATTTTTAGTATTTGGTGGTGACGAGAGAGTATACTCAAAGGTCAAATATTGCTGCAAATTTGACCAATGGCGAGGAAATATACCGATCCAATCTCTTGTTGATGGTTTGAACTGTGAATAATAATAATAATTATCATATAATAAACTTATTATATGTCAGTGACAAAAATATTAATATAACAAAAACACAACGAGAGTTGTGTGATGTAATTTTTTTTTTTTTTTTTATTACTTCCTTGTGAATGAGATTATAATTGACTGTCAAATCGCTGTCGATCAAATATTTCAACTTGACGTTTACAAAGGTCACCCTATTTTCGCAAAATTCATAAGATTCGTATAATTTAGCAGCGCTTGGTCGACATCGGCCAATCATTCTTGACTTTTGTCAAATTATTTATCTCTGCCTTTTATCACGAATTATTTCTACAGCAGGGGCTGGGGGCACGTTTTTACTATATCACTTTTACAATTCAAATTGAAGAAGCTTACAATTTATATATATATATATATATATTTACATCATAACGCAGTTTGATTAATTCCGTCATTTATTGCGCGAACATGCGCGCGACCGATTCAAATCGAGAGTTGATTCAACACGTCATCGCGAATGACATGTGTAAATCAAAACTCTCGATTTGAATTTTTATTACATGTCGTCTACACAAAAAATGCGAATTAATGTATGATTATAAATAATGCAATAAATATCAAAATATAAAAAATAGTAATCGGTTTGCATAAAATAAGAAAATATAATAATAATAATAATTGATTTCTCGAGCTAGTAATCTTCATTACCAACGGGCGGCATAGTAGCAATTTTCTCGTGTACGTCACGCTCAACCGCAGTCTCTCTAGCACATTTTTAAGGTTTCTGGCCAAGCGTTTACAGTTAGCTTTGTTGCCGAATGTCATATATTCAGTCACAAATATGCCCTAAAATCCATTTGTTTACAGTCAGCTGAGTTTCCATAGTAGCGCGAACAATCGTGTCACAAATTTCGTATGGAAGAGAGATGGAAAAAAAATAATTCGGAAGATCTCAACAATATATTGATAAGAATTAAATTTAAGGTGGATGACAATTAATGTAAAAAGCGGCAACAATGCAGGACGGATTTAACGTGTGATGCTTGTTGACCGGTTCCCAATGGGGCAACGACCGTTATTACAGTAAAAGTTACCGAACAGTAAAGAAAGGCAAATCTCATCGAGGAAAGGAGAGGAGGAGGAATTTTTAGATGACGGAAAAAAAAATCATCAAATTCACATTCATTCAGATTTATACATCGCAAAATTTCAATATCGAGCATGGCGGCCAATTTTCAAAGTGGATCTAATCCGCAAAAAATAAAACACTCGAAAAATCGTCATCAGGAATGCAATGTTGATTTTGGAGGATCGAAAGATTCGTACGTAATATATACATATATATATTTTTTTTACAATATTTAAATATCATGATGGATAAAAAATTCACTGATACATTTTTTTATACGTATATTTAGCAATTGGTGGCTCCTTTTTGGTATAATACTTATCCTCACTGCTGGCACCAGATTTTATAGGGTATCTGAGCCTCAACATGTCTGGTGAGAAATATTTTATTAATATCGAATAATCGCTCATCTATCTACATCTATATTTATATATAAAATAACATTTTGACTGACTGATTCATCATCGCCCAGCCCAAACCATGGGACTTAGAAACATGAAATTTGGTCGGTAGTTTTATTTTATAATGTCGAGACTCACTAAGAAGGAATTTTTCGAAATTCAACCCCTCACGGGGTAAAAAAGGGTAAAATGTTTTTACACTGATTCAACGAGTGCGAAACCACGAACAACAGCTTGTCTGATATATAATTTATAGAAGAAAAATTAGGACGATATATTTTTAATTTTTTTTAGCTGGGATGAAACCCACTTTGGAAAAATGGGCAGCTGGTACATCAACAGAACATTCTTTTTTGATGTACATCCTCCACTGGGCAAGGCTAGTTCCTTAATTTACCCTTATTTGTCCCTATTTTAATTTATTTTCTTTTAATTTAATTTAATTTAATTTATTTTCTTTTAATTTAATTTAATTTAACTTATTTTATTTTATTTTATTTCTTTTTCCATCATAAACAGATGCTCATAGCCCTTTCAGGATACTTGACTGGCTATGATGGTGCATTTCCATTTGAGAAACCAGGAGACAAGTTTGAGGATGTCCACTATGCTGGCATGAGAATTGTGAGTACATTTTAATTTTGAAAAAAAATTAATTTGTACAGGTTTTAATTAAATTGAATATATTTTCATATTTTATAATTTTCTACTTTGCCTTGGATATCGAATGATATATTATACACAATAGAAAAAAAGGAAATATTTTTTGTTCCAATAATTTAATACACAGCATTTAGTTAAATTGAATTTAAATGATCTTTAATTTATTAAACAATTTTGCATTATTATGGAAATAGCTCTAATTTCCCTAATTTTTATAAAAAGTTGGAAAAAAATGAAACAAAAAAACATTTATGACAAAATTCATTCAGGCAAAGTATATACTAATTTTTATCACATTCTACAGTTTTGGTATTTCCCTATCGTTCATATGTACAAAAATAATATGAAAAAATAAGAAAAATTAAAATAAAACCTTTAAGAAAATCAATTAATAAAAATACAATGTATTGTTAATTTGATTGAGTTGATTTTTTACGATATTTTGCAGTTTTGTACTTTTCTGGGAGCAACTATAGTTCCTCTGGCTTATCTAATAGTCTGGGAGCTCACAAAGTCCGTCAGAGCATCAGCCCTTTCTGCAATGTTTATCCTATGCGGTGAGTATAGATTTTTATAAAAATTATTTTCACAATTTTTTTGAAAAGAAAATTTCAAATAAACATTTTTATAAATTTTCAGACGTTGGACTATTGACGTTAAATCGTTACATACTGCTCGATCCTATATTGCTGTGTTTCATGATGTGTGCTACTTGGGGCATGGCACGTGTCGGTTCGTTGCAAAAAGAGCCATTCACGAAATCCTGGTGGGCTTGGATGGCTTTCACCGGTGCTTCCTTGGCGTGTACAATAAGCGTGAAATTTGTCGGTCTCTTTGTCGTGCTTTTAGTTGGATTTTTTACAATTTTCGAGCTGTGGCGAGAACTCGGCGATTTGACGAAGCCAGTGGTAAGACGATAATTTTTCACTCTTTTGTAATTGTCTCTTCCTCGCTATAATTGACTTTATCATTATTTTTTTTTCCTTAATTACAGACATACGTTGGAAAACAATTAGTGGCACGAGCTCTTTGCCTCATAGTATTACCGATTTTCATGTATATGCTATTTTTTTACATACATCTCATTGTTCTGAATAAAAGGTGAGAATATCAAATATATTATCAATGATTTACAAAAATAATAATTAATTTAGTCAAATATATTTATTTTAAATTATAGCGTTTTATTTATCAAACTAAATGGGTTGGAAACAATTTTAAAACACTGTTGGAACAAAAATTCAGTATTCAAATTGTGTAATAGTTTTGAAAATTATTATACGTAAAATGAATTTGTTCTCTTTATTATCCAGTGGCAGCGGTGATGGATTTTACAGCTCGGAATTTCAATCTTTGCTTGAGGGCAATTCATTGCATAATGCAACGATGCCTCGTCAATTGTCATATGGAGCTACGATAACATTGAAAAATCATCGAACAGGTGGTGGATATTTGCATTCTCATTGGCATCTTTATCCCGAGGGTGTTGGAGCTCGTCAGCAACAGGTAATTTATCAAATTTATACTCTCAAATCTATCAAATAATTTTTATTCTCTATTTTTCCCAAATAATATTTTCCCTAATTTTTTTATTCAATTTTTTATTTATTTTAAGATTACGACTTACTCTCACAAGGACGATAACAATATGTGGCTTGTGAAAAAATTCGACAGCGATGAGATACCATCCGATCCCGTATTGGTCAAGCATGGCGATCTCGTTCGTCTTGAGCACCTTATAACTCGGCGAAATTTACATTCTCACAAAGAAATCGCTCCGATATCAAAAAAACATTATCAAGTCACGGGTTACGGAGAGGTGAACAATTTTTTCCATCCCTCGTCCACACCCCAAAATTTCACTATTTCTCCAATTAACTTTTTACAATTAAAATGAAGATTTTAAATTTTTCTTTATTTTAATTTCTTTTAGAATGGAACGGGTGACGCCCACGACGTTTGGAAAATTTTAATAGCCAACGGAAAAGACGACGACATAGTCGAGACTGTGACCAGCAAATTAAAATTCGTTCACTATCTTCATCATTGCGTATTAACGTGCAGTGGCAAAACTCTACCAAAATGGTTAGTAAAAATACAAGCAAATTCACCAATTCTTCAATTTCATCCAATTGTAATGTAAAAATAATTAACAGAGAGAAATTTCAGGGGTTACAGTCAGCAGGAAGTTTCGTGCAATCCAAACATGAGAGACAAGAACGCTCTGTGGAATATCGAAGATAATAATTACGCTAAATGTAAGTTTTCCTATTAAATAATGTAATTGCGTGGCGAAGGGTATTTAAATTTTATTGTGATATATTTAATGTAAAAATTTTAACCGATCATTCAATCAATAAAAAAAATATTTAAAAAAAGTTTTTCACCTGCAAAAATGTTTAATTTACATTTATTTTTTGTTCAACAGTACCAAATGTGAGTTTTCAAGTTTATGCTCCGGGATTTTTGGCGCGATTCACCGAGTCCCATGCGGTGATGTTGCAGGGAAATTCCGACCTCAAAGTCAAAGAGGGTGAAGTCACATCAAGACCCTGGCAATGGCCTATAAATTATCGAGTATGCAATTACGATAAATTCTCATGAAAGAAGAAAAATGTTTTTTTTTTTTTATATAAAAGGAAAAGAAAAAAAATCTTCACATAAATCGTAAATTTATACAATTTTTTTTTTTTTTACAGGGACAATTTTTCTCCGGCAATAATTATCGTATATATTTGCTTGGCAATCCCATAATATGGTGGGGAAATATTGCATTTCTCGTGATATTTGCATTTGTGTATTTGCACGCATCAGTACGGGAGCAACGCGGCTGCGAGGATGAACTCTTGGTCGCTGCTGAGAGATCAAAACTAAAGGATGCTGGGAGTTGGCTTTTCATCGGTTGGCTTTTACATTACGCGCCTTTTTGGGCAATGGGACGTGTTTTATACTTTCATCATTATTTCCCGGCATTGCTCTACAGCTCGATGCTCACCGGAGTTACTCTGAATTTTATCATTGAAGGAATATTTTTTCTATTTCCCGGAAAAATAGCCAATACTCTACATCACGTTTTACTCGGTTCTGTCATATCCGCTACAGTTTACAGGTAAATAAATTATTGAGTTCTCATGAGGGGAATTTAGTGATTTTTGAGCAAATATTACTAGATAACAAGAAAAAATCTCATATGGGCTAATCGCTAAGAGCTACTTGATAATTTTTTTGAACTGAGTCTTCGAAAAATTTCATGGGACTTTTTTTCTCTCTTTTACTGATGTAATTTTTAGCTTCATGCGTATAAAATATCGGCGTAGCCAATAAAAATCCATAAAATACTTGGAAACTTGAAGAAATTTCGAGTAGAAACGATCGAAAACATGTTTAATTTTGTGTGGGGAAAAGCATGAAAATCACGACAGAGTCTCCTTTTAAAGCATAAAATAATGAATTTACAATAAATGAGTTAATATGACATGAAAATAATTCGTTTCAGCTTCTATCTCTTTGCTCCATTATCATATGGAATGGACGGACCTTCATCCATCGACCCTGCGAGCTCCATGCATTCGCTCCGTTGGCTCGAATCGTGGGAATTTTAGATACTGGCTAAGTTAATATTTTTTTATTATCCTCATGAGTGAAAAATCTACGAGAGAATTTATTATCTCAGGATAACTCTGCGAGAGAAGCGAAGTTGATATTTTTGATTCAATGACGGGATTGTAGGTGCGCCTTATTTTCGTATTTTTTTAAATATCTTATCGTAAAATCATGTTATGCGTTAAAGAAAAAAAAATGAGAAAAAATTGTAATAATTTTTGTGAATTAAAAAAATCGCTATTACAACAAATGACAAAGAGATGTGAAAAGTTTTATTTCCAGCTTTATTCGTATTGCTTCAATGCAACGGGAAAGAAGAAAAATGAGACCGAATGAGCCTACGGATTGATAAGAAGCGAAAATCAAAGATGCGTGACTAATGGCCGGTTTCTTTACTTGTGGATAAAAATTATCTTCTGGTCTACAATCTACCAGTGTGATCGATTGGACGCGTAACAGCGAACTCTAGTCGAGTTTTGGCCGGACGCTTACCGATGAGAGACGTTAAAGAGATGTGAAAAGTTTTATGTACAGCTGTATTCGAATTGCTTCAATGCAACGGGAAGGAGAAAAATGAGACCGAATGAGCGTACGAATTGATAAGAAGCGAAAATCAAAGATGCGCGGCTTATGGCCGGTCTCTTGACTTCTGGATAAAAATTATCTTCTGGATAACAATTAACTTCTGGATAAAAATTATCTTCTGGATAAAAATTATCTTCTGGATAAAAATTAACTTCTGGATAAAAATTAACTTCTGGATAAAAATTAACTTCTGGATAAAAATTAACTTCTGGATAAAAATTATCTTCTGGATAAAAATTAACTTCTGGATAAAAATTAACTTCTGGATAAAAATTATCTTCTGGATATTCTATATCGAAAGGATGAATTATTCAGCGGTTAATTGCATCTGCCGGATAAAACTCGGTGAAGATAAATTGCGTATTAACAGCACACGAGTCACCTTGAGGTGCTAATACGCACAGTCTACAATCTACCAGTCTGACCGATTGAAGCGAAAATCAAAGATGCGCTGCTTATGGCCGGTTTCTTTACTTCTGGGTAAAAATTATCTTCTGGATATTCTATATCGAAAGGATGAATTATTCAGCGGTTAATTGCATCTGCCGGATAAAACTCGGTGAAGATAAATTGGGTATTAATAGCACACGAGTCATCTTGAGGCGCACAGTCTACAATGTACCAGTGTGACCGGTTGGTCGCGTAACAGCGAACTCTAGTCGAGTTTTGGCCGGACGCTTACCGATGAGAGACAGTGCGGGAGACACGCGATAAATATTCGAATCATTGATGTTCAAATGATCGTCGATTTTGTTGTCCTGACGGTACGATATGAAAATTAATTCGAGTGTCCTGAAATTTTTATAAATGAAAATAATAATTTGTACATTTCTCCCTGTTTATTTATCGTAAAACTTATCCAAGTCGAATTTTATTAATTTCATTATCTTTCTATGCTCAAATATCGTGAAAATAATAAGTGAAATATTTTTTTTTTTCGATTAGATCTCTCAGCTATAAGGAAAAAAGACCAAAATCCACGAACGGAGCTGATCAACTTTTTGAAATTGTCACGCGTACTCCTGGTACGCCGTCGCGGAACGATAAGGGACTCTTGTATGTGTCAAGGCAACGAGACCAGAGAGAGAGACAGAGAGAAAGAGAGAGAGAGAGAGATGAGCCGAGCTTGCAGTAACAGCGAGAGATCAATATGCGCTATAAACGAGAAAGTCTCGTATCGTGAAACCATTCGCGATTAGTTCCAATCGCGACGAGACGTCGTGAGCGCGACACTCTCGTCGACGTATCGCACACACACACACACACACACACACGGTGTGCGGTGGCCACGTGTGACTCGTAAACAATTAACTGTAAGCGATAAGGAGATTTGAAAAAAAAAAAAAAAAACAAAAAAAAAGATTCTACTATATTTTTAATTTTCACTCTCAATTTTGAGTCAATTCGCGGTCAGTGGAGGTTCCGAATAATTCTCGCTCGTATTCGCAAGGGGTCATTCTTTTTTGTAGTTTTCACTATTGAGAATTTTTTTTATTTTTTTAAATTTACTTTATTGAATTTTGCAAAAAATTCTTTTCGTTTTGGAGAAATATTTCCATTTGATATGTTTTGTTGCCGTAATAACGGCATTGACACGACTTTCACGTCAGTCATAAAATTGCAATGATGAAATAATAATAATAATCAGGATATATTTTCGACACTGAGATATGCTCGATACGTCATTTGGAAAGAATGAGATTAGATTAGAGCTGGAGATCATTTTAATTAGAGTTGAAGAAATTATTGATTTTTCTCGGGGAAAAATAAAAATGTTGGCTTTTTGTCACGTGGATATTGTACGTAAGTTATAAGGGAGAGAGATACGTTTCTGGTTTATCATACTTTTTGCACAGAATAGACGTTTGAATAAATTCGGCTTATATTGAAAATGATAAATAAAATTTTATCAATTTTTCTACAGAATATGAACTAACGATAATAATTGATAAAAAGCCATAAAATTGTTAACATTTTTTTTTTCCAATTTTGCCATCGAAGAATTCCGACAAGAAGAATTTTATCAATTTTCTACAGAATATTTTTTCAAAGACAAAATTTAATGTCTCTATAATATTATAAATACGCGAGAGAGAAAGAGAGAGAGAGAGAGAGAAAAAAATTATTCTGATAAAAATATGCTGTTGGAAGAAATTTTGAAAGATCTTCAGTAAGATTAAAAGCCACGAGATCTCTATGCAATTTTCAATTCGCACCTTTGGCGTTTTTTGTTGTAACCAGCGTACACACACACACACATATATATATATATATATATATATAAGGATGTTGACGCTTTTGTCTGATGTATATCAGCAAGCGTGAAAATCCTTGCTCCGATGACCCACTTTTCGAATGATATACAACATAACATACATATATATATATATATATTAAAGATTCGCGAATCGCTAACAAATATTTAAATGAAACGTGTCATATATTGTAGACAATTGAGAGGTCGATTGAGCTGACACAACTCGGGACTCGGAACGTCTTTCATATATATGTATAGTGATAATGCGAAAAAAAAAGAACAAAAGCTCATTGCGCTCGTGAAAAAAGAATTATTTATTCTAACGTTTGGGTTTGCTCCGATGACCCACTTTTCGAATGATATACAACATAACATACATATATATATATTAAAGATTCGCGAATCGCTAACAAATATTTAAATGAAACGTGTCATATATTGTAGACAATTGAGAGGTCGATTGAGCTGACACAACTCGGGACTCGGAACGTCTTTCATATATATGTATAGTGATAATGCGAAAAAAAAAGAACAAAAGCTCATTGCGCTCGTGAAAAAAGAATTAATTTATTCTAACGTGCATGTGTTTTTGTTTCGAAACAAAATGAATAATCAGCCATTTTTCAGTCTGTAGAGAACTTTGAGTAAATTTTTGTTTTATACAACAATAGCAAAAGCCCTCCCTTGATCAGAGATTAGATTAGAGATCAGAGATTTCTCTGTCTCGCCCTCTCTATCTCTGTCTCTGTCTGTCTATCTGTTTCTCTCTCTTTCTCTTTTCCTTTTATCATGTTATCTACGGAAAACAGGAAACAATCACCCGCCATTTGCAAAATTTCTTCGACGAATCGACATATCTCTTATCGCATTCTTGGCCGATTAATTTCTACGAATTTATGACAGCGGAGACGAGCGAAACGAAAAATATATATATATATACGTGAATTAAAAATGATTATATCTTATCGCAAGGTAAAATCAACAAATAAAATGATTCACGTAAAAGCGTTTTGACAAATAATCGCACACTCGTATAGTCAAACTTATAAAATTTGTCGATTGCATATAGGTCGATGTCCTGACGGAGAAACTTTTGATGCATGTGTTATAGGATGAAAAGCTTTTTTAGTGTCAGATGGTGAAGCGATCACGTAGCAGCTGCTCCAAGTGTGTGCCACAATTTCGTGCATGTTTCTCGACTTACTTAATAGTCGAGCTAAACTGCTCGACTTGAACACAGGAAATATTTAGTTAACGCTCACGCCCCCACACGATCATTGCAATAGAAAACGATCGTTGTCTATGTCCGATCAGGAGTTGGATAAAAATAGTTCTTTGTACAGAAAAAAAGTGTTGATTTATTTCTCTTTCTTTCTTATTTTATCTGCCAAAAATATTTCAATGCTAACAATAAAAAATTGCAATATTTCAAATCATTTTCTATATTATTTATTATCATCACATTTTACAATTCACATTCGATTTCACGCGATAATAATTTTTTTCAATCTTTTTATCCAAAATATTTTATATCAATCAATTCTATTTACATTTGTAAGGTTTTGTCTGTAGGGCGAATTTGTTTTGTAATCTGAGACACATAAAATTCATTCCTCCATGAAATGTTGACTTGAAATATCCCGATTAAAAAAAAAAGGAAAGAAAAATTGTCAATTTCCAATCTACAATTCCAATCTACCCAAACATTAAAAACTTATTGATTTTTGTTTTTTTTTTTCAGAATTCCGTAGGAATTATTGGCTTGTTATGCGGATCGTCGAATCAACGAAGGCACCAACAATATGTTCAAAGCAGGAGAGTTAGCATTGTTGCTGATATGGGGCCTATTAATATTTCAAGAAGGCCTCTGTGGCGAGCTCGTCAAGGTGGCACATCAACCGTCCAATATACTCGTCGATTATACCGCCTATCGTCACATCTCAATAATTCATTTCAACATCCCCGAAAACACAATCTCGGCTCTGTTCAAGTAAGAACGAATTTTTGTAATTCTCTGAGCAAAAAAAAAAAAAAAAATACAAAACTCATCTCAAAGGATAAAAATCATGATTTTTTTTTATTTCACAGATTTACAGCCAAAGAGGAGAAAACCGGTGGATTGGGAAAATGTTCACCTCGCGATGTTTCCGTTTACCTAAAATCTGGCAGTATACCGCTCGTTCAGCCGGATGGCTCAAAAATTGTAGCAAAATTGTTGAAGGATCGGAGAAATCATTACAGCTTACCGATAACGAGCGCGGGTGATCAATATTTAATCAGAGTATCGACACCTGCCAAGGGTGATTGGTATGCAATTGCTTTTCGATCTTGGACCGATCCGGATACAGAACAAATCACTCAGCAGGGTCAGTGAGAGATTGAAAAAAAAAAAAAAAATTTACAAATTTCTTCAATATTTAATTTAAATAAAAATATAATGAAATGTTTTTTTTTTTTTTTTAGGTCTCGGAGCCTCCTGCGATACCGTCCTAGAGGCCGAATTATTTATCGAGCCTCCCGCATCATTGGCCTTGATCAATGACAGAGAAGAACATTTTGTAGAATTGAACAAATCTCGAGATTCTGCCTCAATGCAATTTTTGATGCACGGTAATTCGGAGCCCTCGAATATGAGTATTTCGTCATCATGCGGTGATGATTGTAGAGTCGCCGTGAGTGTCACAACGAGCGAGACTCTCGGTGGTGTTATGATGAACGAAACAAAGGCCTATTTAACGTTCAGGCCATACGCTAATTCATTTCATTATTTGTCTATGCGTTTGTTATCCGGTGAGGCCTCTGATATGTCCTTCATTTTACCCGACGTTAATGACGATTTTCATGATAAAAATGTTCAAAAAATTATCCTGATGAGAAAATCATTGCCAGATTTTTTTTTATTCGATTATGAGCATATTAGTGGCAATTCGACAAAATCATCGCCTGTTAATCTCACTGTCGATGGAATTACCGCGCTCAGCTTCGAAGTTGGACCCATTAGCGATGTAGGTGGAACTCTCAGTATTGGGATCAAACTTGTCAGCAATGATCGAAAGGACGTTATTGTTTTTGGCTGTGTCTCTTTAGGTAAGTTCGATATTCCAATTTTTATTCACAGTCCATCGAGCCTTTTTTTTTTCTTTTTTTTTTTCACCGAATGAAAAAAATATATATAGTTTGCCGAATTTCTACACTGGCCGCGTGTAAATAGAGAAGCAGAAGAAGATAAAAAAAGTCAAAAATAAATCGAACGGGATTTTGACCGTCATTTTTTTACATGAGTGGAAAAATTAAGATATATTAAGGACGAATGAAAATTTTGTAGATTTTAGGAATCATCGTATTGAAATGTATTTTTTTTTCTTCATCCCCCCCAATAAAATAGTCTTATGTAATAAAAAAAAATGGGGAAATTTGTTGATTTTTTCAATTTTACAATTAATTAATATTTCTCTAATTTCCAGGCTATTACTCGAGCATCACTGCAGGCGGTGGTTGCATTCGTAAACAATCGATAACAGCTCCTGATCTTTGGTCACAAAATATCGATCCATCGATGATTCACGTTCCATATCCAGAGCCTGGAATTTGGTATTTAACGCTAAAAGCCTTCAGTGTTGCATCGCCCTGTTATTGTCTGGAGACATGCAAAACCTCGGTATGTGAGAATTGCACATGCCTGAAAGAAACTTCGGAGAGAATTGAGATAAGCGTTGGCTCGTCACCCTGCATCGAGGGACGTTGCAGCTCAAACGGTCGTTGCGTTCATTATATGAGTGGTGGATTTGTTTTTTCTGCATGTCATTGTACAGGTGGATATCGAGGCTTTGATTGCGCCGACGATGTTTATGTTTTAACAGGAGGTGGAATTCTCGTACGTTTGTTAATGCTGACTCTGAGCAATCTGGCATTTATAGGCTCAATTTATATCGCCCTGCGTCGTGAATATTACACCGAGGCAATTGTTTATACCGCCGTTATGTTTTTCTCAACTCTCTATCATGCCTGCGAGGCTGGCGAAGACGCTCACAATTATTGTGTCGCAAAATTAAGCGTATTGCAATTTTGTGATTTTTTCAATGCCCTCTTATCGATTTGGGTGACACTTGTCGCAATGGCGTCTTTTGGTCCAAGACTTACCGCATTTTGTCAAATGACCGGTGCAATTATAATTGCCCTTGGATCAGAACTCGATCGTACAGCTTTGTGGGTATTTTTATTACCTGCCGTCACAGGCTGCTTACTCGTTTTTACAACATGGACACTCAGATGTAGAAGAAAAAAAACTTTTCGTTATCCAGCTCATCCATACAGAAATATTTATCTACCGGCTGGTTTGCTCATTGTACTTCTTGGTCTTGTTTGTTACGCGTTTCTTCAGACACGACGAAATTATCATATTCTACACAGTTTATGGCATATTTGCGTTGCTCTCGGTGTTGTTCTTCTTTTACCACCGAGAAAATCCATGATATAGTATCGGCAACATCTCGACGATAATGAAGGTCGAGAATTATTTCGCGATTATAATCATATTATCGCTATCTCGAGTCTCTGCATTCGCGAAATTTTCCATACTGACGATTATTGTAGCGATGACATTGACATATTTCATCCACGAGAATCGTAAAAAAAAAACACTAAATAAAATCTCAATGTACGAGATTACTTGAAAAAGTTTGTCCTAATTTTAGATAGAACAATTGAATAATGAACAAAGTTGTACAAATTTTTTTGTTATAATATATAGATATATATATATATATATATATATATATACATATTGTTGAGTTAAACTCACGTGAACAGTGATATGCAATGAAAAGTGAGATATTACCTATTAATTTTACGGTTTATAGCACATCATGTGCACAGGACCAATAGAATTTTCATTTTGCAGATCTCTCTTCTCTCTCTCTCTCTCTTTTTAGGGCGTGGATAAATAAGCAGTTTATTTCGCACATTTTAGTCAATTGTTTTTTATTCGGTGGATTTAGAGCTCGCAGTTGAAATTTTTATTTTATGTGGAAGGAAAATCGAGGTAATCACAGGATAGCATTTTATTTATGGATTAATGTGTATGAACGCATAAGCGTGTCTGTATGTAAATGTGGCGATTCGAACGATAACAGAGTGTACATAAAAAAAAAATGTATTATAGATTATCAAGTCATGTATATGTAAGTGTACAAAAACCTCAATTTATCAATAATACGAAAGTGATAAATTATATGAAATGACAATTTCAATTGAATTTCGTAGAAAAACGTTTTGTTGCTATCATATATATACGTATATATCCATTTTTTCACTAATGTGCTGACGCCTTAGCTTTTGTGAAAATCCAACTATCGTTCCTTTCAATTCTTTTCTGAGAAGCCACGAGAGTGGTTTTTTTTTTCTCAATGTACATACGTGTATAATCTCTGTACAATAAATATAGATAAATATGGTTTTAAAAATATTGTGTAACAATAATTCGTGTAAAAAATAGTAAAACTATTTTACTGTTTATGGAATTTATGTATCTATGAAAAAAAAAATATAGGACGGTCTCGCATCATCACAATGGCTTCGGGAATGAAAAAATGATTATTTAATTTACCATTTTTTTTTTGCTTTCTTGAAATTTCTATTACAAAGACGGAGCTGATGATGTGCTGGGACCAGCAGAATTGTTTTGTGCTGCCATGCTGGACATTAAATTGGAAACGAGACCGATAATCGTCTCGAGCGAAAATCCACAATGACGATAAATTCTCGTACAAGTTTCTCCACCTCGTCCAGCCTCGACGGCCTCTTGAATCGCCGTGCCACGCATCGCTGTCCGAAATACTTGATTGGTCGTCAATGTCTCAATCATACGATCAAATGATGAAACTTTTTCCTCATCTGATATATCATTCGCTTCTCTCATCGTTTCGGCCGCTCTCTTAGCGTAAGTACAAACTGCTCTTTGCATACACGATGTCGTGTCTATACCATGACGGGCTAAAGCGTCGTCCAGTTTTGTCATTGTGTTTGCAAAGCCACCCTCCTCGTCACCTGTTCATTATTAAATTTTATTTAATTAATTAAATAATGAAATAAAAATAAAATAAAATAAAATAAAATAAAATAAAATAAAATAAAATAAAATAAAATAAAATAAAATAAAATAAAATAAAATAAAATAAAATAAAATAAAATAAAATAAAATAAAATAAAATAAAATAAAATAAAATAAAATAAAATAAAATAAAATAAAATAAAATAAAATAAAATAAAATAAAATAAAATAAAATGAATAATAAATTTATATTAAAACTTGCTTCTAGCATAAGCTCCGTAAGATCCAGACAAGATGTAGAGCAACTTTGGAATAACGAGAATCGTTCCAACACCGATAACAGCACCGAGAAGAAGTCCACCCAGATCTATCTTTGCTGGAGCGTAAGTCGATACTCCGTAGCCCTGGAAAAAAAAAAACGAAAAAAAAATAAACATTTTAATATAAAAAAGAACAACTGATGATAAAATTTGTCGTGGGCAAAAAAAATGTCTGATATTCAAGAGCTATTTAGGGGTATATTGAATTAAAAAAAAAATCTACTCACAGATCCGGTACTGCCGATATTCGTGAAGCCAAATCGGGGCTCCTGGCCACGTTCCAAAATATCATTCTTGTCACCAGCATCGGAGTGCCTTGCGTTCGAAGAATTGCCCTCACTTCGAGATTGGGGCTGACTTGGCATTGCTAGCTGATCGTGTCCATTGCCAGATTTCTCGACATAGTCGATGGAACTCGGGACGAAGCTGTGGGTGAAAAAAAAAGGTCAATTAGAAACGAAGGGATAGTAAAATTAATTATTAAGTTATATTAAAATTATAAAAAAAAATTTACCCTCCAATATCGAATTTTGGTACACAGTTGACGATCCCGATTGACAAAATTCCAATCAGCAGCAATACGACAAATTTCGAGGTTCCAAGAGTCATCTGGAAAATGACGAATGGAAATAATAATTATACGAGAACGAGAAAATATACGGAAAAGGTCAACTCTAGTCGTATTAAAAATTGTTCTATCTACCTTGGAAATATACGATGGAAAAATAATTATTTTCGAAAAAGAGAAAAATATGAAGAAACAAAAAAAAATTTTACACGTTTTTTGATCTTATACTGATGAATTTGTCGACAGACTGAAATTCCCTGAGAGAGTTACATGAATATATAGGCACAAGCTCTTCAATAGTGGAGGAGGCTCTTTAATCTCTTGGTGGTCAAACAGTGAGGAATAATAATTGTAATGGCCACGGTTTCGCTTTCGTCGTTGCAAGTATTTTCATGCTTAGACGTCAAAATCATCCCCCGTGACCGGACCCGCAAACTTTTCCTCTCGTGCGCGTTTCCCCCCGACGATAAAAGATTTAAAAAAAAAAAACAACACACACGAGAAGACATATACTCCGACCTTTTGAGTTCTCTCTTTTTGTTTTACATTATAAATGCCATTCTCTTCCTATTACTCGCTACAAGAAAAAGACAAAAATAAAACAATCTTGCCTCGCGTGTTTGTTCCTTATTACGCAAGTACCAAAATTATTCTCATATTTTGTAATTTCTCATTTATGGCTGTTAGGAATTTCCAGCAAATTTGCCAAAAGCGTAGCAAATGAATTAACGTGCGCAGATTCGCGAAAAGTGATACGTCCTGTTGGATTTTTTTTTTGCAACGAGAGAGAAGCAGAGAGGAAATAATAAAATTTGCAATTTTTTTTTCCCTCTGGATTTATAAATGTTGGTAATTTGAATATTTTCTCGAGGAGTTTGTATTAATTTAATTTTGCAGATGGTAAAAGCTCCTTCTAAAAAAACGTTTATGCAATTATTTTTCAGTCTACTCGTTCATTATAATAGTTCAATTTTTTTTTTTCGTTTCAATTATTACAAATTTATAATAATGCGATGAAAATTATGAAACAGAGCAGAGACTCAAATTTACGAGAGAAAATGCTCACTTTGATGATTATGAATTGTTCGGTGAATAATAATTGCATTACGCAGAGAGACGTCTCGTGAAAAATTTAAAGAAAGTTTTCAACCCTCTTTCTCTCTCTCCTCTCTGCGTTGCTAAAATTTCTCGATGAGCTGTAGCTCTGCTTCCCGACATTTTTCTACATTAAGCTTAATAATCGAGCGACTTTCACTCAGCGAGACTCGACATAGTTTTGCGGGTGAAAATTCACCAGGAACGAAAATTGTCGTCCGCCTATACTTAATTTGTTTTCATACGAGAGTCTCGTGTGCAAATTGTCGGAGGGTCCTATAATTGCTTGAAAATAAGCCTGTAATATACATAGTTGTAGAAGAGTTAATCACTCGGTGAATGCGTAATCAACACCTGACCACCTTTCTCTGAGAAAAAAAAAAAAAAAAAAAGAAAACAAAGAAAAATTCTCGTTGTGGGGATTTGAGGATAATATACGTGGTGTCGGTGCCGGATAGTCCGTCACAAACTTCCCGTGCTTCGATCTGCCAAGGGTCTTTTTTTTTTTTTAAACTTGTACCATTATTATTTTTTTTTTACAAAGAGTTCATTCTCTCTCTCTGTATCTCTCATTGGTTGATTATAATTGAAACAAAAAAGTGCAAAATAAAACGTTAAAAATCAAAATTATCATGAATTTTTTTAATTTATCGTTCACGTTTATCCTGCTGGTCGGTGTCTCGGTAATTGGACAATTCGCCGGGGCAAAAGTCTCGAAAAACTTCATTAAAGAGCCAAGATTTATTTCCTTCGATTCCAAGGGTGGCAAAATAGATGTGAGTCGTTGATTTTAATTAATTGTTCTTTGCGCATGTAATATTTTATATTTTATTTATTAATTATTAATTCATTGTACAAATCCATTGTCATTTTCACTTAACAATTTTTTATTTATTTCTTTTTTCTTTTGTTTTCTTTGTTGTGTAGATCGATCTAGATTTGTCAGTGCCATTTTTGTCAATTCCACTGGACAATGAGGTCGGTTCAGGGGATCATCGCGGACCTCTTTTGAATGTTAATACCAAAGCTATCACGGTCGCTGGGTTGATGGCAGCTATAGCAGCTTTCATCGTGCCTCTATTTTTCAATAAGACACCATCGGGCCATCATTACCGTACGCATTAAAATAACTTTTATTACTATTGTTATTATTATTATTAATATTATTATTAGTAGCAGTAGCAGTAGAATTAATTGTCAAGAGACGTAGCAGAGAGAGGGGGATGCTGGGTAGCGTCTCGTAGCAAGTAGTCATTTTTGTTTAACTATATTCGACCATCATTAGCCCATTGCTATATCATTACACTCAATTGATACTTGAGCTCAGGATTGGACGATATCGAAATGTGGCAAATGGGAAATACGATGAATGAGTTATTTCTGGGTAACAATTACGCAACACCCTGCGTTCAACGTGCCTTTTGCACCCTCGTGGCCAGAGTAACGAGAACAAATAATCCAACGAGTAGTGAAAAAATGATCGATGGTATTACCAGGTGAGCTCTTTTATTCGATCTTTGATCCTTGCCATAATGAGAATGAATCTAAAACGAAATATTACAAAATTGTTGAAATTTTTATGCCACGCAGCAACCGATGGTTCGAGAATATTACAAATGGCACAGCAATTCAAGATGCAATTGCGACAGCTCGTGAAAACGGCGACTGTTCATTAATTTACAAAAGTTGCTCAATACCTGGACATATATTGGACAATTTGCTCGATCAATTTGGAGACTTTTAAATCTTTTTTTAATAATTATTCTTCATGATTAATATTTTGTATATTTTATAAAATATTTTTGTACGATAGTAAATATATGAAAAACGAAAACAAAACAAAAATAAGATGCATGTATATTGCTACAAATATGCAAATTTTTACAATTTCGTTGCTAAAAAATAAATAATAATAAGCATATCGCACTCTTTTTTTTTTTTAATTCTTTGCACACTGACAATTATTTACGAGAGTCGCTGCTTATGGAAGCAGGAACGAAAGAAAAAGTGTCGTTTTTGACCAGCCGTTTGTCGCAATACCCTCGGACCACTCATTATTATTTCTTTTTAATTTGTCCAGAAAATCACATTTCTCACAATACTTCATTATAATTGTCCATTTTTTTTTCTCTGCGATGATGTCGTTGCGAGCAGCGTATGTTTGGCCATGTAGCATATCGCGTTGAACAATAAGCAGCGTGACAACAAACTTTCATTGTCCGGATGCGCTCAGCGTGAAAAAAAAAAATACAAAATAAAAAAAAACGTACTCGAACATCATCATCTCTCGTCCTCGCTCTCCCCGTGTTTCTTCGTCAATGTTTGTCCTCGCGAGTCCAGGCACATCACGCATTGAAAACTCGCGAGCAATTTTTAGATTTATGTACTTTCACCACGGAGCGGTGACAATAATACACAAAGCGATAGAAAAGTCATATATATATATGCGCCCATTATTATTATTTCAACGTATACTCGCGTATTCGTTGAATCTTTTTCTTTTCTTACTCTCAAATTTTGCTAGTATATAAAAGCGTGTAGCGATTGACAAAATTTCTCTACGCAACAAGCAGAGACTGAAGATCATTCGTGATGGAAACAGAATCGAGAAGATTCAACGATTCTATTGCACCAACGAGCTTGGCAAGATCTCGAGGTGTTTGACCCAACATATCGTGGCAATTATGATCGATTCCCTCGTCAAGAAGATAACGTATTACAATATGTCTGTTGTGCATTGCCGCAAAGTGCATTGCCGTTCTACCGGAAACGTCAGGCTGGCTGAGATCAGCACCGGCGACTGAGAGTGAACGAAGACGGATCGAATTGCCGGAAGCAGCGGCCAAGCATATTTTTCCCCCAAGAAGAAAAGCATTCTCGTGAAGATGAGCGCCGCATTGCAGGAGAAGCTCGATTATCTGTAAAATAAATGGAAAATGATAACACGAATAATAATAATAATAATAATGACCATGACAATATTATCTGAATAATAATTATACAATTAATTGATTAGTAGGTAAAATTTTCTATATATTTTGCGAAAAATTTAAAAAAAAACAACCAAATAATTGGAATTATTGCTTATGTTAATTAATCACAATTATGACCATCAATTGATAATAATGTATAATTTTTGATCAAATTTATACACATCGATGCTATTTTTTCTCTCATTTTTTATTTAATAATATATTCACCTCGTGACGATCGTTCTCAATGGCCTCGGTGAGCGGTGTACGATCGAATCTGTCCTTCATATGAACGTTTGCACCCATTTCGAGAAGATGCCGAACAACTTCTGGTTCAGCGTCGCAGCAAGCCACGTGTAAAACAGTTCGACGATCAGCGTTCGGTTGCGATATGTCAGCACCCTTAAAAAAAAAATGTTACAAGACGAATTTGCAGATAAAATTCTTGTAGTTGAATAATTAAGAACGGTAAAAAAAAAATTGAATTTGTTTCGACGATGATGAATTGTATTTATGTGCGTATGGAATTGTTTAAGCGCGTACATAGCTCTGTAATGATTCAACTTTGGCAAAATCTCCAGCAACGACCGCCACGCTCATTATTGCCGGAAATATTATCGGTGCGAGCTCGAGAAGTTGAGCCTCGGAATGAAGACCCAAAATTTCCATGACGTTATCGTGATCCTCGACATTTACACGTTTACACGTCGACATTTCTCCTCGTAGGCTTGTTTCCATCATTATTCTCTTCTTCCTGACATCCCACTCGGATTTTGAAAGAACGTAAGCGAGTTTTGTGAGTGCAGCCTCGGGAGTCATGTCATAGCCAAGAGTCACACCTGGCACATACAGGCAAAAGTTTTTTTTTCAATTGGGTCATAAAAATAAAAACGTCTTATAATATTATTTCACATTTTCAGGCATTTAATTTTCAATATTTTTAACTGCCTATGAAAAAGTACTTGACTATTCTCTAAAAATAAAAAATAATAATGATAAAAATGATATTCCTCAAGGAATTATTTTTTTGAAAATTATTATTTTTATGGTAATTTTGACCAGATACACTTTTTACTAAAGCCCGTCGATTAGCGACACCAAAAAAACACAAGCGATGGGGTTTTCTTTTTAAAAAAATCTTTTTTTTCGTACCAGCATCAACGAGCAATTTTCCAGCCTCATATATATCAGTAACACCGTCCCTCGAGCATTGCGTTATATTGACGATAATAACACCGCGATCGGTAGCAGCACGAATCTCGTCAAAAATATCGGCACGATTACTGGGAACATTGCCAGCTCCATAAGTCTGCAGAACGACACCTTCAATGGGTGGCTGGAGAAAAGCTCTCACAAGATCGCTCGTGATGCTTGGAAATATTCTCAAAAGTCCAACGTTGCTATTTAAATTTTTGTGTACGTGAAATTTTTCCAATGCACAAGGTCGAAAGATCGATCTGTAATCGACTAACGATCAAAATCATAAATTAATTGTTTATATTATTATTATTATTGTGTTTCAATTTTTATTCATTGATCAGAAATAATTAAAATCAATTGCAAATTATAACGAAAAAAAAAATGAATGTGTTTTATTTTTTTCGTATTTACCATCAATTTTTATTCCAGCAACAGCGAGAGGTGAACAGTTTGGTGATGCGAAAGCCTCGAAAGCCGCTGAAGCAATTTTACTCGAACGATTTCCTCGCATAAGATAATTACCAAAAAAAACGCAGACTTCTGGTATGTTGTAATTACCAGCGATAACGAGAGAGGAGAGAAAATTAATAAGACCGTCGCTACGTGCGTCGAATATTGGCAATTGAGAGCCCGTTATCACGACGGTCTTGCCAAGCGATTCCAGCATAAATGAGAGAGCCGAAGCTGTGTAACTGAGAGTGTCGGTGCCGTGAAGAATCACAAAACCATCGAAATACTCGTAGGATTCCTGAATTGGATACGAAAAAAAAAGAAAAATCGTTTTAATCACAAAATTATTCGTTTGAGTTTATCGCGCAAAATGACCTTCGATGCACCTCCCTTTTGGGTTCGAGAATTTTTGCAAATAAAATTTAACTACAATTGATAGATAATAAAAAATGGATTTTTTTTTTTCTCACTTTTATGTCAACCGCAATTCGACTCCAGTCGTCCATAGTCATGTTGCTTGAATCACAAAGAGGCGAATACTCGAGTACGTTGTAGATTATTCGACGATTATCGTTTCCTGATATTCTGTAAAAAAAGAAAAAATAAATAAACGATAAATTAAAAATTATAAATTCTATGACAAATTTCGATGAATTTTTTTCTTTTTTTTTTACATTGCGAATGAAAACTTACGGTAATACCAAAGGGCCCAAAAGCCCAAATCTCTCTTTCGCATAAACACGATCATGCATGTGGGGATATTTTTTAACGGTTTTGACAAAAGTATTCGCGACCGGTGCAAGTGCTGAAATTGATCATAAAATGAGATAAAATTATTAGAGCACTTTTTTCAGAGTAAAGATAAAATTATACTAAATTAAATTAATGTAGAATAAGCCGAGATAAAATTATAATTTTTATAACAAGAAATTAAATTAAAAATTAAATGGAGCAACGATGAGTTTTTTAAAAAAATTTTGCACGTGTGGAAATAATTTTTTTTTACCTCCTCTTTCATTTCTGACCATTCCAATCGTACCACCCGTGTAAAGTACCAAAACTCGTCCCTCGGGTTTAATCTCAGCCGTAATATTACCCGTCGATCCATTTCTCTGTCTCGGTGAATTTGTCAAATCCATTTCCGGCAAATCTTCGCTCGTTATTTCCTCATTATTCACCTCGTCATCTGCTTCCTCATTGTTGATCTCGTGAAAATTCACGTGATTTGGTAATTTTTTGTTCATCGTTTCATTGGTATTTTCATTATTGACGATTGTCGGATGATCTGCTGCACTTTTACCGATCATCCAGTTCTCGGATGTCATCTTTGAATTTCGCAATATGATATAATCCGCTGAGAAAACAAAAAGTTCAATAAGAATCATATGTTGGCATTTGCCATATTCTTGGAGCGATAAACATACATTTTTTAATTTGACCAGATAAAAAATAATAGTTGAACTTTGACCAATTTCATGTTTACGTATATGTATATATATATATACACACACGGATAAATGTAAACATGAAATTTGCTTACTGTCGCGACGGTAAAATTCTCGTGATCGTTTATAAACTAAAAGCGTTTTGTCTGATACATAAAGTAAAGGAGATACGATGATATATATATATATATATATATGTATATAATAAAGCTGGTTGAGTGATGGTCACACTTTCTCCTCTAAATTGGAGGCACAAACTAGAACGTTATACTATTATATGCACGTTCACTCTTCATTCTTTCATGGTAATGATAATATTTGCCTCTACGTAAAATAGGACGGAAAATAAATTTGAAAAACAAAATATAAAATATAAGAAAAATTAATATGACGATCGATGAATTTTACGTACCCTTGGATTTTCACGTGGCCCTTCGTTCCCGCCTCGAATTATTTGAACTGGAAACTCTTTCACGATCGTGCAGACTAGCAGAGCAAAGAGATATCGATCTCTCGATAATTCACACCGATCATTCAATGGCCACGTGTGTGTATAGTCGGAGGTGGAAACTGAGTAATGCACACGTGCGATGCATCACCTTCGTGAAGCCATAAAAGTTTTATTTCGTGCGATCAAAAAAAAAAAAAATACACTTTTTAGCGCGTAAATAAATTCAATTTGTCACCATATATACTGTTTTGCCTTTGTGCCGCGTACAATTCTCCTGCATTCAGCTGACTTTATTTTATCAAACTGTTCGTCTCGCGGTTGCGACAAAAGTTGATGTTGAAATCGAACGTTCAATATGTTATATATATATATGTTAATAAAATTCTGATGAGAAATAATTCGCATATAGTGTCAATTGCATTAATCTCATTTGTATCGTACATAAAATATAAATATTATTTTTATACCCCCACTGTATGGCGATATTAGTACTTTTTTTTTTCTCGACTTATAATATGTCGTCTGTAAAGATTTTGTGACGGTGTGCGTGGAACTTGAAAAAATAAAAGGGGAGAATATTAATTCTCTGGCAATCGATACCATACAGATGAGGGAGTGAAAAGAGAGAAAAAGAAGAGAGAGAGAGAGGGTCCGCGTAGTCTTGTTTTTATTTTCGTGTCAAATTAACCCACGATAGTATTTAAATATTATTCACACACGTGGCACGTGGCAATCAGTCCGTTATTAAGATATATATATATACGATTTAATTTTGTTGCACTTATAATTTTGCTACTGGAACAAAAATATTTCACGACGATGCCATGCTTAGAATTTTGTTTCATGTACTGCTGACATACCGAAATCAACTGGCTGTTTTATTCAATCTGTGTAAATATATGCCAGATATTGTGCCGGTACGATCTATGTTATCTTGCTTATGCATGTGCTAAGGGATCTTTATTTTTTCGTACAAATTACTATTAGCATATTAGTGCGAGATCCGGTCATATATATATATATATATATATGTGTGTGTCTATTTGCGTACGGGAAGATCTTAATCCCAAATTAGCTGAATATACAGTAGAGAACGATATAACTTGAGGAAATATTCAAAATTGGTACAGACGGTGAGAGTTCAAGTGCTCCGTGTCAAACATGCGTTGATTTTTTTCTTGCGTCATTGCAAGATGGAACGAGGGGCGTTCTGCAAATGATCAATTTTTGCACGAGTTTTAGCGAGATGGCTTTTTGAATGATATCGAGACTCTTATCAGAGTACGTGGGAGTTTGAATTTTTCAGGAATGTGAGGGAAAATACCGTAAAGTGTGACAATTCGAACGGTCTTTGCATCATTGCGTCTTGGAATTTTTTAATTTAAAAAACGACGAGTGATGGGAGGGGAGTTATATCGGGGGCATCGTGAACTTGTCTGCAGAAGCGTAACGCCATCTCGCGGTGAATATTGAAGTTGACGCTTGCACATGCGCGCCGTCAAACGGCGAAAAAACGAACTACGCACCCGGTTCTACCTTCACGCTGTTCGAATTTGATGTATGTAATTTTCATAGAGACTATAGAGTCTCCATGATATTGATCTTATGCATATATCATCCATCAATTCTTCGAGGATTCCGCTACTGCTCTACTGCTATGAACATTTTATTATTTACGATTTGTGTGCAAAAAGAATTTTCCATCCGTCACATGCATGATTCTCTATATACGTGAGATATAAAGCGCCTCCGATTTTGAAAAATCGAAATCGGCGATACACCCTACCTCGATCATTCGGATCGTGAGGATATTATTTTTAATGATTTTGTTGATAAGAATTTTCCATCCCTCGCTGGCGTTTAATTGTGACAAATTACCCGTCTTGAAAAATTCAAATCAGCACACACACATATCGCAGTTTCAAATAATATTTGTTACCGGTCATTCCTAAAGAAAATAAACCCTAGCTCTACCATCATGAACAATTTATTTATAGAAATAAGTTTTCATGCCTCGCGTGCGTTCGATCAATTACCAGATTTAAAAAATCGAACATGCACACGCAGCAGTTGTAAAATAATATATCTGTTATGGATTATTCCTAAAGAAAATACACCCTAGCTCTACCATCGTGAACAATTTGTTTATAGAAATAAGTTTTCATGCCTCTCGTGCGTGCGATTAATAACCAGATTTAAAAAATCGAACACACACGCGGCAGTGCAAGTTGCGATTCCCGATTTTGCCGTTAACTGATGATATATATATATATATATATGCTATTGGATTGGGAATTTCATGCAAATAAAAACACAATGATATGTTATTGCGAATGTTCATCTTTCAACAAGACCCTATACAACAAATTGTGTAAACAAGACACACACACATACACACACACACGCACGCACATACAAGCCCAATTGTACCGAGCTCGCAAAGATGATTGAGTGCCGAGCTGTCTGTCCTGTGGACAATGTCTCTTCATTTCCTTTCTTCATTTTTTTTTTTCGTTTTTGTTTATACTTATAGTACACAGTATGCATCAATGAACCTCTACTATAACAAAAAATGCTTATGTATTAGGAATAGAGCAGATGGCTCTACAAAAAAAAGGATCATAGACCCTGCTGGAATTGCTCTTCTCGTTTTACAAATTTAATAGGCAGCGTTCGGAAAAGCTTCGAACCTCCCTATATGATATATATCTTTTTACGTCACTGAATATTATATCATTAAAAAAAAAACAAAAAGAAAATTAAAAAAAAAAAAATTTGCCACTCACTGCAGCTGCTTGGAACATTTCTCAACACGAACTCTACTCTCTCCATGCAATATCCAGAAACTTTAGTAACACAATTTCCAGTAATAATAATAATATGTATGCTGAAAAATAGTTCTTTAAAAATTTTTGATATAATTTTACCTAAAGTATATATATATACGATGGCGCATAATACGATCAACGAATTTATCATAATGTGGCGTGAAATTGTGGCTTGACGAAAGAAAAAAGAAAGGAAAATTGTGTCAAAGGCATAAACAGTTATTATATATTACCCGTGTTTAAAGTGACTCTCGTAGAGAACAATTACGCCCCAATTTTTTTTTTTTTTTATTAAAAGTATGACTATCCACGTCTCCCGGGTACTCTCACTTAAAATCGCCAGAATGTGATCGTCGATTATCTTACACGATATCAAAGTATTTTTTTCTTTTTTTCGGAAATTCCGATGTACAATTAGTGATGAATCACGTGGTTGAGTTAGGGGCTGTGTGGGGTGGGGCGGGGACGGTGGTTGTTTGTTTTTTTTTTATTACAAAACATTACGACTGCAAATTCTCGAAGGGTGTTGTTGGTGGTGGTGGTGGTGGTGGTGTTGGGGAAATGCGGGTCGATGGATATTTACATTTAAGTAGCCGCTTTCCCTGCGAGTTTACGTCCCTTGACGACGCTCGGTCGGCCCTTGATAAAGCCTTTCTTGCGACGTGTCGTCTGAAACATCAATGTCCGGCCCCCCATAACTTTAACTACGTTTCCAGATCTACCTTAGTTTAACGATCGAAAAAAAATCAAACGATACGATCGGGACGTATACACTACACAATATAATTATTAATTATTATTATTATTATTAAATCGTCCCATCAAATCGTCCCGTGCAACGTGCGACTCACCTTTTTACTATGATACGAGCTTGTCGTTCGGGCAATAGTACGTCCTGCTATTGGAATTCTTGGTCGATTAAATTCTTCCGGTTTTTTGACCCTGCAAAATAAAATAAATAAATAAAAAATTAGTACAATAATTAATATATGATTAGAATTTTTATATTTTAAAAGACAAGAGAAACTTTGCAGGATAAATTTTGTTCCTGTAAATAAAAACTTTGATAAATTTTACCTGTAAATTCTGACTAGCCAATGTTCCGTCGTGTAAGCCTCCTCCAAGTAAGTGAGCTTGAAATTTTTATTTCCTATCTCAGCATTTCGTGTACGATCGTAGCCAGATGGTGATCGATAATCGACAGTCACTTCGCCAAATCTGAAGTAGCTCAATTTGTACATGAGCGAATTGAGAAGTGTCGGTGCACCTTCAGCATCAACCCGAAATTCTCCTTTCTCCGTGAAATAATCACTCTCTCGGATATCCTGAGGATGTTCACCCTCGGCAATTCGTACCATCCATAAAAATTTATTTATATCATCACCGGAATAGCCAATCATTCCACCGAATATTACTAGAACGTAATCAACGTCGAGGGACGTCATTATTTCATATGCGGCACTCTCGTTAGAGCTCATGGCTTTTCCAACTAGCGCTATGTGCGAATTATTCCACGTATTATTGTCGACTAGTGTTGTCCTGAAATTACGAAAAAAAAAAGTAATTAATAATTAAAAAATAAAAAGAGTAATAATTGAAAAAGAAGAAAAATACTTTTTTCTCAATTTTTTTTAGTCCGATAAATTGACCATTATGGAAAAAAAAATATTACCTATTGGCCATTCCAGCAATTTGATATCCATAATCCCACCAGCTCATCACTCTCGCGTCGTTGTGTGTGTTTTGAGCCAGCCAATAATAAGCCTCGCGAAAATCATCGAGTATACTTCGTCCACCATCATTCGTATAAGATGCGAGTACGATCGATGGACTGGAATAGGCGTTGCTCGTTACCCACGTGCAATGAACGGTAAACATCATCAACAGCATCAATATTCCAATCGCAACACCATTTCGAAGATTAGCTCCCAAACCATCGCCATTTCCCTTTGGTCTTTCGTGCTTCATTCTTCGCAATTTTCCAGCTTTGTCGTACAGCCCACGACCTGGACTTCTCTCTCGCTCTTCCTCGCTCTCCTCCTCGCTTCCATCGCCACCCTCACGATCACCATTCTCACGATCTTCCTCCTTGAGATACAATTCGAGAATTCCACTGAATGCAATACCGGCCAGCATGCAAACGACTGGAGTCAAGGTCAGCATTAAACGAACCATAACACCAGCAAAGTAGACTGCGCTTATGGCATACAGAACCACTGAAATATATAAAATTTGAATATTAGCGTGAAAAAATTGTAAATTTTTAGCCTATAACGTTGAATTTGAGAGTAAGATGTGATTGAGGCAAACAAAAAAACTTATGAATTTTTTCGTTACTTCCGTAAAATTTTTCAAAATTCGCTAAATTTCAATCTCCTGATCAGCTTAAAAAGTACAAGCCCTTAAAAATTCTCGAGATTGTTTATATATGAAAATGGAGAAAAAATTAATGACCAAATTACCAAGTGCTTAGCATTGTAGCAATCTCGAAAAAATGTTGATTCTTACCAAAAACGCGCTCGTCGTTGATACGTTTGATGCAGTACCAGAGTCCAACGGGAAAAGTCGTGACGAGTATGTGAAGATCAAAGAAGAAACTGAACCACGTGGTAGGTTGATGTTCGGAGACGGAGGCAATGATCGGAATATGAATTTTGGCGTATCCAGTATCCCAGAGACTGTAAAATCGTCCACTCCAAGGTGCAACAATGCCGGCATACGTCAGACCAATGAGAACGGATAATAAAACTACAGCGCTGGCAGCGACGATACCACCAAAATATTTCATCTCCGATTTTGTCAATACAGTACGAAGATAGCGCAGAGCAGCAACAAATATCAAAAGTCCAAAAACACCACCAGCTGCCATATGCTCGGATGTGCGTATCGGTTGAAAACCGACAAATGGTATTTGCATACTGAGCAAAAGTCCGAGAATATAGAAAGTCGTGTAACTCGTGAACAAACGATTGCTGTATCGATTCATCACGAGAAGAACAAAAACGTGGAATGGTATGAGATTTATAATGAAGACGTAGCCACCCCAAGCGGATACCATGTAAAAGTAGGAGAGAGCGGTCATAGAGGCCCAAAAAATTGAGCCAGTTTTGACCGATTTAACCCACAGATAATACGTTATCTGAAGGGCAAATATGGCGATGCCCTCATTGTCATAACTTCCAGCTACTGAGCGTGATATGTAACCCGGCACAATTGCTATGAAACAAGCGGCAAAAAGACCAGCTCCGGCGCTCCATAATTCCTTTGTCAACAAGTAAGTTGATATAGCCGTTAAACCGCTGAAGATAGGAGCGAGGAAGACGCAAATGTCCCGAATGTGAATTGGTATGTTGAGCGAATGTAAAATGTAATGTATCGAGCCTGATGTTAACATGAGACCCGGATAGACTGTACCACCGACTATACGTCCAAGCGGATACCAAGCTCTCTCGTCGAACCAATTGAGAAAATTGTAGAAACCATGCTGTACCATGTAAGCCGTAGCTCTGTAATTGAACCTGCATCATAATACAAAAAGTCATTTGGATGAATTTGAAAACAATTCGTTGAGGCGATGTGAAATAACCAGCGAGTTTGCCATATAAGTCCACATTTTTCCATTCAATTCTTTTGAATAAAAATTAACTCGCTTGCAGGAGAATGGATTACAGATTTTGTTACCGACTAGCTCGGTTTTTACATCGTTTTGAGATCGTGTGAAATCATCGTCAGTGTGTTTTTTCTTACAAATTTTTCTGTTTATTACCGACTGAGCTATGACACGGTCTCCGATTACTGTGTCAGTCGGTAACGCAACAACGGTACTGAACGCCAAATTCAGAGATTGTACATATTTGATGAACGAAAAGCATCATGAGACTTGAAATTCAATTCCATATCTGATGACCACAACACATTGGCTGAATGAAATGGCTTGTAAAGTTATCAATCTGCTGGTTAGGATTTCACATCACCTTAATTACAATTGGATCAATTAAAAATGCAAATTTTATCTTCTTTTTTTTTTCATCGTGGTGTAAAATTCTGACGAATCGACTGTTGATATTCGAGAGAGAAAGATTTTTTTTTTCTCGCTCTCTCGCGAGGCAAGCTTATTGGAATTAAATTATGATAACACGTACCATGGATCGAACTCGTGTATGATACTCTCGAAGCGAATAACAGCAAAAAGACGTGATGCAAAACCGGATATCCACGCGAGCAACAGAATGGTAAAAGTAAGCAAAGAACTGAAGCCCGCAGCGTTTGTTAACGTGGAAGATTTCATCTGCTTGGACGATGGCTTCTTGTCCGGGAACATGACTTTTTTCGTATACGGCACGGTGGCCGATTTATTCTGCATTGTTTCTCTCCTCTCTTTTTTCTTTCTCGATCTTTTGATACTCTCGACGAACACGAATGAAAAAAAAAATAGTTTCTCAAACACAGAACACTTAGCGCAAGTGTGTAAATTTATCTCATGAAATCATTTGAGAAATTGCCATACGCGCGATACGAACAGCCATCCCCGGTACGACACGTAGCGACTTTATCGGAGCACGACGACGACGACGACGAACAACGACGAGGACGACGACGACCGACCACGACTGCACAAATCCCCCCCGTTCTACAACTAGGCTAGGAGAGACACGTCAAACGCCGGCTGCAAGAAGCCAACCAGAAGGCACCGAAAGTCACTACTGGAAAATTAATAATATTCCTAGCAAGTAGAAAAAAAGATCTGCAGTCGGTAATGTAGATACAGATACTGCTCGGACGGTAAATAAATTTATTAACCCGATTTGTAATAATTTTTTTTTGTGTCGGCAATAACAGAATTACAGGAATATTCGATATCCTTGTTTTTTTTTGTATCTCGATCGCCGTAAATGATAGACCCCGTTCATTTGGCTGTGTTACACTTTCTATATCCAAAATTCTCTTGTTCAATTATAAATTTTAAATAATGCTCGCGATAGGCTTATCGACTGAGCTATCTCCTCTGACATTAATTTATTATTCATGTTCCATATTATTCCCTCATATACTTATTATAAATTCTTCAGATATCGCCCATTTTTTTTTAAATCAAAAATCGAAGGAAATATCGATAAGCAATCCATTCAATTCAAATACATGTACGTAATCACTATAGATTCGTGAAAGATATGACTTACATACCGATATGTATAAAAAATAACGCTCTATTTTGTAAAATCGCTCAATTTATATTTAACAGAATATTCTTGCACAGTAGAAAAATCACGCAGGGTCGTTTGCGCAAAAAAAAAAAAGCATTACACAGATATGAATTTTATTAAAAATATCTTAACATATATGTTACAACATCGACAATTGTACAGTATCAAAATAACTCTCTCTCTCTCCATTGAATAATATTTATATTGAACATTCCAATGTTACAATGCCCTTGTACTCCTTACAAACTCCATGTATAAATTTCATGTGATTTTTCATTAGCAAAAATATTCACTTTGGCGAATACAATTCACATGATTTATATGAATCTTTGAATGGACGCATGATCTTGAACTCTGTGAAGAGTTTCCAAATTTTCCCACCAGAGTGGCAATTTGTGTTTCAAAATAAGATTAAACCATGGAGTCAAGGGTGCGTCAATGCTCTCGACAAATTCTTGAATATTTTCTTTCGATATCCAACGAATTTCGCTAACTTCGTCGGGATTTGGATCGAGTGTTATTTCATTTTTTTGGAGAAATAATACGTAGTCTATCTCGTGCTCGCCCCATTTTCCATCGCCGGTTGACTGATAATGAATTCTTGCGAGATAACAAAAATCCTGAGGCATTGCTTGTGTCTTGGGTATTCCTAATTCGTAATTCAATCGTCGCTGGGCCGCATTTCTCACCCCTAGCGCTTCATGTTCTACCGTTTCACCGGGAATTTCGTTAAGTGGATGACTGCAGCAGGTGTTTGTGTAACAGCCAGGAAATGTGATCTGCAAATAATTAGAATATTAAATATACGAATGGGGTGAACAAAAAAAAATAAAAATAAAAAACATTTTTCATATTTCATACCTTTGTCGGAGCTCTTTTCTGTAATAACAAATCGCCTTTTTGATCAAATAAAAATACGCTAAAGGCGCGATGTAGAGGCACATCGCCGTGTTCGTCGACCTGGTGACAATGTCGTTTGCTCGCTTCACCGAGAGGCCTGTCGAGCTCATCCACGAGAATGCACCTCTCCTCAAGTGCAGCCTCTTGCAAAGGAGCCGCGATTTTTAATTTCGCAGATCTTCCCGCTATCGATGAAAATTCTCTCAATGATTTTGTAAATTTTCCCCCATTTCGTATTACATTAGTCAAAAAATTCGTCATCGTTGATTCCCTCGTAATGCGGTCGAGGAATTTGATGAAAGTTTCTTTTACTTTGGTGGTCGACCTTCTCCCAACAAAGCGAGCTCCTTACTCCTTACTGACGACGACTACGACGAGGAAAACACGCGAAGAGCCCCGCTAGTGTCGCCGCCCCGCGGGCGAACAGCGCAACGATACGCGATGCACACGCACTCGACACACACACACGCTCAATGGGTCAATCAGGCGCTCGTTCTATGATATATATAAATCTATATTTATGAATTCTCTTGTACCATTTTGTATTTTCACTAGTCTCATCACACTTTTCATCAAAATGCAAGATATTATCTTTCTTTATCTATCGCGAAAAATAATTTTTCTTGTATAATGGAAGAATAATTTTACACGTATATTTTTACCACTGACAAGACCCTGATATTTACATATATGAATTTGCCAAGATTTTGAATTGTATTTCCGGTCACCGCCGCGTGACCCCGAACCCAATATGACCTTCACAGATGGAAATGAAAGGAGTTTAGATAAGAAATCCTGACGGGTATTGCAAGAATGCGTGTTCAAATGTGTATTGAGTATACTAAATTACACGATGCACACTTGCACACATAATAAATACGCCATATATAGACGTGCCAGAGAATTTCTTCAAGGTCTACCATGGTCGTGGTCTACCGGTAATGCCGTCGTCACAGCTGCTTATCCAAGCGCGCGCGCGTTTGTTAAAGTCATATATATATATATATATATAACGAAATATGTAAACATAAAGTTACCGCTAAATAGAAAGTAGCGAGTGAAAAATTATTTCTTTACTTACCGATAATAATTACCCGTATCTTTTTCAAGCTTCGATCACTTATGTTCCATGCAATGAATTAATTTCCATGCTTTCACTTGATAGTCCGCAGCTCTTTTTGAAGAAAACACCCAGAATAATCGAAAAGCAAAAAAGAGGGTAAGCCAGAGCGCAGTGTTACCATGCGTCGGTAATAACGTTATTGGCTCCCTCTGTGTAAATTCATCGTTATTAAAATTCCAGTCATTTCGCAAACAACGAATTAAGGTTATCATATAAATATCTATTGTTTATTCAGTGAAAATTAATGATAATTCAGCAAGTGTAATGGGGATTCGTACTGTTATCGGAGGAGAACAAAAATCATTCCGATAACACGCATAAAATTGTGTCTCAGCGGCGTAAATTCGGAAGGTAGCGGAAGTGAAATTTACTGATGAACATTGAGGTTGGTGTAGATATATTTTTGACCATGTATCGTAAATATATTTATTATATTTTTTTTTGTTACTATATATACAATCCGTGTACGATCGGCAAAACTTTTTTAAGTTTCGATTTTTTTCTTTTATTTTCCCTCGATAATTGTAAACAATGAATGGTATTATGCAAATAAGCTCGGTTTCAAAAATAATATTTACAGGCTTTTCGAGAATTAATCCCTAGCCCTATAAAAATTCGTCATGAGCGAAGAAAAGGCACCTACACAGGAATTCAAACTCGATCCTGACTGTGAACTTCGTTTTGAGGTCGAAAACAAGAATGAAAAAGTAACATTAGAGGTAAGACAATTTCCAGAGATATGCATTAAGTAAAGTAAATAATAATGAGTTATAAATTATAAATATATTTACATGTAATCTAAAAATATCGCAAAATTTCAAGGTCATCAGCTGACCACTTTCATAGATATATGCTGTTAAAATTTTCAATTCAGTTTTCTTTTACATGATTAATATTCCACATTGCTTATATAACAAGAACAGTAAGAAGAATAAGATACACAAATTGTTTAAAAAAATCCTCAAGATGCAACAATTTTTATTACGAACATAGAACAAATTGAATTTTTGTAACTTCTCATAGAAATTATATTTTTCAATCTTTTATCGGGTTAAAAAATTTCATAACAATTAATATATTTGTTATGTAAGAATTTCACGATCTAAATAATATAAAAAACGAAATGAATAAATAAAAATATAAAACTTTGTTGTCTTGTGAAATTTTCAGCTAAGAAGTGGCTTGGCCGAAGTTTTTGGTACAGAATTGGTAAAGGGGAAAAAGTATGAATTTACATCAGGTGCCAAGGTAGCAATTTTCACCTGGCAAGGATGTACACTCGAGATAATAGGAAAAACAGATGTGAGTTACGTGGCAAAGGAAACGCCAATGGGATTGTATCTGAATTGTCACGCGGCAATGGAACGTATGAGAGAAGCTGCAGAGAAAGAGGACACAAGAGGACCAATAACAATGGTCGTAGGACCAAATGACGTTGGAAAATCAACTCTCTGCCGTATTTTATTAAATTACGCTGTGCGAATGGGAAGACGTCCGATTTTTGTCGATTTGGACGTTGGCCAAGGTCACATAGCAATACCAGGAACTGTTGGAGCATTGTTAGTGGAAAGGCCATCAAACGTTGTCGAGGGTTTTAGTCAACAAGCTCCTCTGGTCTTTCATTTTGGTCACAAAAGTCCAAATTCCAATATAGCACTTTACAATCTTCTTGTATCGCGTCTCGCCGAGGTTTGTTCAGACAGACTGCAGGCTAATAAGAAAGCTAAAGTTTCGGGTATTGTCATAAACACCTGTGGCTGGGTCAAAGGTGCCGGTTACAAATTACTCACACACGCTGCTCAAGCTTTCGAGGTTGACGCTATTCTAGTACTCGATCAAGAACGACTCTACAATGAGCTCGTCCGCGATATACCAGATTTTGTTAAAGTTGTTTTTTTGCCAAAAAGCGGAGGTGTCGTTGAACGAAGTCAGACAATGAGAACCGAAGCTCGAGATCAGCGCGTCAGAGAATATTTTTATGGCTCAAGAACGCCTCTTTATCCTCATAGCTTTGAGGTCAAATGGAACGAGGCGAGATTGTATAAAATTGGTGCACCCGTATTGCCAGCATCTTGCATGCCTCTTGGTATGAAGGCCGAAGATAATTTGACTAAACTCGTTGCTGTTTCACCGGGGCCCAGTTTGTTGCATCATCTCTTATCGGTCTCATTCGCAGACTCGCCGGAAGACGATGTGGTGCAAACGAACGTTGCCGGATTCGTTTGCGTGTAAGCTTTTAACTCTTCTCTGTTATTTAGATTTATAGATCGTGAGGTCATTGTGGCAAAGAATTTAAACATGGCTGACATGTTCGAAAAGAAATAACTTTTTCAAATATTAATCGTCCATTATTCGAAAAGACATTTACGTTAGTTATTATTTGTTCAGCCTAATCGTAGCAGTTCTATTGCCGCCTTGAAGAAATATTAATAATTAACAATTCAAAGAAAGATCGCCTAATTCTAATAAATAATTCGTTAAAATCAATCCAATTTTATCAATTTAACAAAAATTAAAGTGGAGCGATAATATACATTATTTGTTATTGAAATAATTACGTTTTTTTTTTTTCAGAACGAACGTTGACGTGGATCGACAAACTTTTACGGTTCTCAGCCCACAGCCAAGACCGTTACCCAACACAGTCTTACTACTATCGGACATTCAATTCATGGACAGTCATTGAACGCACAATGTACAATTAAATGTATAAAAAAAAAAAAGAAAACGACCCGGAAATACGGAAAATTTGATATAAGATTAAATATACATATTTTCATAAAATTCAATATTCTGTATACGTTCGTAGTATTCGTCTTTATTAACATTTTTTATGTTTTTTTACCCATTGAAACCGTCTTATTCCCCCTTATCGTTCCTTGAACAATTTTTCTTATCGAACAAATGTAAATAAACGAAAATTCAAAATGACGTCAACCGACGAAACTAATTTTTACATTTATACAATGTTGAGCTTCAATTGCATAAAAATATAAACGATCTACAATGAAAACTCATAATTCGTTATTTTGTATTTTTGAGGCAACGAGTATTCGCGGCCTTATTTGGTGTCTACGAATATCTTGAGAACGCCAAGAAAGAGCTTTCGGGGACTTTTTGTTAAGCTTGAAGAAACGTAAACACATTGAAGATTCAAGATGGCGTCACAGGAGGAAACCGATTCCTTTGATATTTCTAATTTTGAGCTTCAATTACGTGAAAAAATAAATGATCTACAGTGGAAAACGGTAATTTTTTTTATTTTCGGCAGATATTTTTAAAGCAACGAATATTCGAGGCTTTTTTCTTTGTTATTCAGGAATCTCTCGAGGAAATTCAGAAAGAGCTCTCGGAGACTCGTCGAAGCCTTTACGAGACGCAAATACAGCTGGAAGATGAGCGCAGATCGCGTCAGCAACTGGAGATACAATTGAAAACAGCGTTAGGAAATTCGAGACACCTCGAAGAGGACAATATGAAGAATCAGGCGCAACAAATTCATATGAGAATGAGATGTGAAACGGCTGCGATAGAACGCGACGTTTTAGTCAACCAGGCAAGAGAAGCCAGACTCGAAAACATAGATCTCAAGGTCAAGCTCCGAGAATTCGAGCGGAACTTTGTGAGCACGAAAATGATAAATGAAACGCTCGAGGCGTCTCTGACAGAATTGAGAAATAACGTTACGCGATTGCATACCAGAATGCACAGGTAATTGAAACAATTAACAGCAATAAAAAAAACCCAATCCTCCTATTTCCAAAAATGTAATAAAATCGTAGAGAAAGAATTTTATCAAAAATAATGAGCGTCTGTCCTGGATTTGACTCACGACTCTTTTTAACGATACTGTAAAGCGACCTTAAACAAAGTTATAACCCATGAGATAATTTTACATTGCGATAAGCTTAAAATTTGCAAAAATTTGAAATTTTGAAAAAAAAAAAAGATTTTCTCGTTCGTAGCAACGTAGGGAAATTGGAACGAGAACAAGAACAGCTTCGAAAATCGGTCGAAGCCTCGATCGAGTTTGGCCAGCGTGTTCAGGCAATTCTCAAAACGTCTCACGTGGCTCATCAACGTGATAAGATTACGATTGAGAGGTTGAAAAAAAAATTACACGCTTTGGATGTTCCACGTGAAAATGTGGTACAAGGGTCAGCAGTTCCTGGCGAACTCACAGAAGTTGGAGATTTGCATTTACAAGTAAATTTCAATTCGATACAGCCACTAAACAATAATCGAATAAAAATTTTCCAAGAATTGCACTAAACGATGCGGCACTTATCAAATAAGTGTAAAGTTAAAAATAGAAAATAATAATTAAAAAAAAAAAGATTTAAATTCAGTTGATGCTAAAAAAAAAACACATAATTGGATTTACTATGTTTTTCAACTCATACCATCACGCATTGCAGATGGAATCGGCATTGAGAAAGTTGCGATCAAAACTGGAGTCGAATTCAATCGAGGATAAATTATCGTTCATATGCGCCGAGCTCCGCAAAGTCGACGGAGGTTTAACCAAAGATTAGTTACAATCGGCGATTTAAAAAAAAGAAAGAAAAAAAAAACCCATCGAAACATTAAGAAAAATTTCCTGTGAGGAAAGAGGAAGGGGTCGAGGAATAATTAATTAATTTACACAAACAAACACGAGTAAACATTTAGGATTAATATAAAATGTATTATAATAGTCGTTTTTTTTTTTTTTTTTTACTTCATTTTGTGTATATTCAAGTCTGAGACGAAACAAGATTAAAAAGATTAAATGCAAAAGAACAAAAAAATGATAAAGACACGCAGCAAGCCATGTGAGAGGAAAGATTTAGGACGAGCAGAAATTTCCCCATAGCTCATCCTCTGTTCAATTAGTATTTTTTGTTTTTTTTTTTTCGCTTCTGAGACTCCGCGTGTATGAAAATTTCCGTCGTGACAATATAAAAGAAAACAAACAAACAGAACAACAAGCTGTTGCGTACGTTTGTCATTTTTTTCTTCTTCTTTTGTTCAACAAACTTACAGATCGTTAATTTTTTTTTTTTTTTTTCTTTAATTATTAATATAAAAAAAAGAACGAGACGGATGAGAGATTGTTCGTTTTCATTTCGTTTCTCTTCTGTGTCCGATCGTGTAACACAACACAGGATTGTTGTGTATTTTCCGTCATGAATTTAATTATAACAAATTTATTCACCGCTGAGAGAGACGCACACACACACACGCGCACACACACACACACACACAAAGAAACATACACACAATTTTCGATAATGTTTATGCTATTTCTCGTTAATTTCGTGAAAAAGCTATTGTTTTTGTCGATAACAATGTAAAAAGGATGTATGTGATGATTTTACGTTTGCCCGGCCTTAATTACCTGCTTGTGTTTCTTACTCGAGTTGTTTTTTTTTTTCATTTTTCTCTCTTAAACATGCCATTCTCTCCCTCGGCCATAACGTTGTTAAAACTCTAGTGATAAGTTATGTACTCTCGATGGACACATGCAGCGATTTTATTTTGACCATTTGGATGGATTCGCCATTATCGGTCTTGTTTACGACGTACGACGATCTCGATCATGAGCGATGACTCTTGCATTTTTTTTGTTTTTTTTCGCTTTATTATTGCATACATGATACCCGTTACTTCGCACGTGAAAGGCTATTTTTGTAGTTTTTTTTTATTGCCCTCCCAATTTCACTGTTGCGAAGCGCTAAACTATTCGGATGAATATTCGATAACGAAGTACAAATTTCATTTACAAATTCTCCATTCTTGCGATCGAGTTAACAAACTGAACGATCGTTAATTTCGTTTTTTTTTCTTTTTTTTTTCATCAGGGCCAGTTATGAATTCTTTTTCTTCTGACCTCAGCTCAATTTTGTTTTTGTCCCAGTTGAAAATAAGTAAAAGTAAGTATTGTAGCGTTTGTAAGAAAACTCGAAAATTTTAGCGGCTAGTCCAATGTAAGATTTGTGTGCAATAGCGAATTCGGTCAACGGCAACCCACATTCTCCTCGTGTCACACTGCAAAAAAAAAAACGCTTCCCCTCCCCACTAGGGCACTCTTTCCTTTGATCCCGAGTCGAAGAACATTATATATCGATAATTAAATAATAATTAGAAAAAAAGGGGGGGGAAAAAAAAATAAAAACAAAAACCACCAAATGATGAGGAGATTTTCGGCGTCAAGGATTGAAATCACATGGCCCGAAGAAGGCCGCGAGTAGAGCCACGTTGAACGGTAAACTCTGTCCGACGAAAGAAACGTGTGTTTTTTAAGGTGGTGGAGAAAACGGCTTTGATGGGGGGTCAAAGTATAGAACAACGTCCGAGCCAACTCGGTGGCTTCCTTGCTGGTTCCGAAGCTTTCAGCTGATTGCCACCGCTCTTTGGTGGATTCGAGGCTTCCTGCACGACAAGGAAAAAAATAAAATAATGATAATTTAGCCTTGATAAAAGAATGGAGAAAAAGAAAAAATCAACGATTGATTTTCCACTCACAATTCAAATTGGTTTTAGAAAAATTTGAGCAATTTTATGATTAATTTGTATACTTTGAATCGGATATTTGTTTTTACTGGTCATGATCGCATTATTAGCATGTTCATGCACACTTCAATTTTCTTAGTGACTAAAAATTGAGATAAAAGCGTTTGTGTAGCACTGAAGGCTTGAGATGTTTCGAAAAAAAAAACAAAGACACAGTTAGTAGGCGAAGCATTGCAGAAATTATGGAATTGCTTTTTTCTTCTTTTTAAAGCCGAATTAAGGAGGCATGATAATTATTTCCTAAATTCCTAAGTAAAATCAGGGTCGAACCGAATAAAAAAAGAATAATTTTTCACGTTTTTGAATTTTTGCAAAGATTGTTAATTCTACGATTTGCTGGATCCACTTGGACTCAGTTAAAAAAAAAATTGAGAGCGATAAATTTATCGAAATGGAGGCTTACAATGAACTGCAAGAATCCAACGGGTTATATTTCAACACCCTTTTCTCCGAATTTAAACGACAATGCTCGCCACGATTGCAATGTATTTCAGCTCATTTAATTCGTGAAAAAAAATAAAACTTGAAAAATTTAATGTAATCTCATCTAAGATTTACATTCATTACACATTGATTGAGTCATTAATTTTGAATTTTTTTCCACTTTTTTTGAGATCATAAATAGTCTCTTAATGATTTTCAGAACCAAAAACTTCAAAATAGATAACAAAAAAAATCTTCAAAAAATCAAATTTATTCAAAGTGATCGCGGATTTTATTACAAAGAAATGTATTTTAAAAAAATTGTGTTGCATTTTTTAATTCAGCACTAACTTGACTAGGGTGAGTGTACCAATTGAATAAAAACTTCATGCAAAGTTGATCTATATATAGTGATTTTAAGAAGAGGTTTCATTCGCTGATGCATTCAACCCAGGAAGTAATAGTCGTTCCTCCTTAAATCATTTTTCCAGACATTTGCACAATTCCGTTAGTAGAAAAAGCAAACAGCGATAAAAAAAAAAGAAAAAAAAAAATACAGTCGAGGGATAAAGTTACCTTCTGCCAGGACAGACCCGCACCAAACACAGAGAAATAGACATAGAGAACAGAGAATCAATGATTAATTCAGTATATATCATGAATGAAAGCAAAAGATTTAACGGTTTGCACAGATTTCTACGATATATAATATTTTTCTATTTTATAAATAGTACAGTGACTGTATTTCGTTGAAAATTTCGTATACGATGCTTCAAGTTCCAATCAATTGATGATATTTGCAATGATTCGCAATAAAGTATTCGAAAATTAGTTGAAAATGAAAACTTACCAATTTCTTCTCCATCTTGGCTTTGATATCGCGGGCAAGTGTGAAAAATGCCTCCTCGACGTTGATGCTAGACTTTGCCGATGTTTCCATAAATTTAATGCCGTATTCAATGGCTAATTGTTCACCTCGCTCTTTCGATACTTGTCTCCTGTCTGTGAGCTCGCATTTGTTGCCTAGAAGCATTTTCTCCACGTCGGCTGATGCATTTTCCTCGATATTGCGAATCCAATTTTTTATGTTCTCAAAACTTTTCTCATTGGTGACGTCGTAGACGAGCATAATACCCATTGCACCCCGATAATACGCCGTTGTGATCGTTCGGAATCTTTCTTGACCTGCTGTGTCCCTGTAGCAAAAAAAAAGGTAAAATTAAAAAAAAAAAAATAGAAAATATAAAATACAACAAAGTATAAAAAGAAATTTCCAATAAATAAATAAATAAAGACTACCGAATGTGTCTTTCCTAAACATACTAGATAGAGCTTGTTCATCAAAGGTTATAACATAATATTAAATTAGTCAGCAAAATGAATAATTACCATATTTGCAGCTTAATTTTTTTTCCATCCAGCTCGATTGTGCGTATCTTGAAATCGATGCCTGCAAATTAATTTTAAAGAAAACAAAAGTGGATATAAATATATATAGATATATATATATATCGAGGCAGCAACAAGTCAGACTGTATATGTATTGACACAGATACATATATTTACATGCATATGTAAAAACTATTTTTAAAAAAGCCATCTATTAATGTATACATATATACATTTATGTAGATATAAAAACAATCAAAAATTCATTTACGTATCGCTATGCGTCATTACACGTCGTTTTTTTTTTCTTTTTTAGGTTATGTTGTCCCGAATAACATTGGCCCGTAATGTCATCACGGGGTAGGGCAACGATAACTTGTAACATATTTCGTGATACATATTACAACCCGCACAAACAACGTGGCCCTTTGTCCATCGGGACGCGCGATGACGTTTTCTCTCCATCTCTACGTAAAAGAGAGGCTGAGCTGGCTCTCAAAAGAGCACGCGTTTGACACACCCAAGAAACTTAATATTAAAATATCGATGAAAAAAAAAAAAAAAAAACCCGCCATTTATGACACACGACAATGTTGACGCGAGATCTTACTGTCTCGTAATCGGCAGGTACGAGAGTTCAAGGATCAAATTGCACACGTATATAATGATATCATACGTGACGTGACAGAAATTAAATTACTATACTATAATGAAAGTTTGTCGAAACTTACCAATGGTGGAGATGAAGGTCGTGTTGAACGCATCTTCGGAGAATCTGAAGAGAACACAAGTTTTACCCACCCCCGAATCCCCTATCAGCAGTAATTTGTACAAGTAGTCATATGTCTTTGCCATGGTTGACGCTTGTTCTATTCTTTTTTTTTATCAATTTTTATTTTGTTTCCTTCTCTAAATATTTTTCGATCTCGTTGTACGAGTTGCCTATATCTAAATTATATGAATAACCTCAATATTATTATTCAATCACACTACCACAATACACTTGCGGGCTCGAACTCTCGAGCACTTGTAGCCCCTCCGGATGTATCGTACGTATTCGTGCTGTATATATCTGTATAATTTGAGCTATATATATATATATATATATTGTGTATGTGTGAATCAGTCGTTGGCCAGCTGGGACAAACGCAACGCGCACTACTACATACAAAAAAAAACCTCTCAGATTTTTAGCCAGAAACCTTCTTCGTGTCGCTATCTATTATTCGCCGCAATCGACTACGTTTATTTCACATTTGCACAATTTCAAATACGGAAAAATCGTTAATTATTATCATACGAATGCTTCTCGCGATTCTCGTTACAACAAAGCGTTCATTAGTCAAACCCGAAGCATCTGTCAGAAACTCGTTTCTTCGAGAACAGAGCGGGCGATGACAGAGCCGTGATTCTCGTTTCGCGTTGTGGCACACTTGTCGATTTATTCTGGGGGCATTTTCATCATTTATCTAGTTATTTATTTTTCTTCTCGATTGCCTGCTAAACATAACCAAATCTTAGCGCCTGGACAGTGGCGCCATTCACGACGGAATACGGAATATGTGGAAATTCAAAAATGGCCGTCGACGCCGCTTTCATTGATTAATTGTTTACTCAAATGTTCCAGTGAGTAAACAATTCAAAGATTTATCTGAATTATTTCATTTAGTTTCATGTTACAGCAATTTCATCCTAGAGTAAACAGTACATGATAATAAACAGATATAATATGTTTACGATTCCTGTGTAGAATAAGATTTGTCAGGCTTTTTAGTTCCCCAAAGTTTCAGTCTTCGTAAAGTCATTAGGCGTGTTGAGACCTTCATTTCGTGCTATGTTTACGCACAATTATGTTTATTATATATTATTTTTATGCACATGTACTTAGTCATACGCATGTGCCCCTCACGCAGATCTTATCTTAATCGGAGCTTATGAGCAGTCGTCAATCGTGCCGTTTATATAGATTTGAAGACTGAACTGCATACAAAATATTCGATCTCTGAACTCATTGCCAGCAGACCGGGTTCACGTACGACTAGTAAGAGTAATTGGATTCCCACAAAAGGTTAAATATCTCGATTTTGTTTTCTCATCCACCCATTCCACAATTTTTCAGTCAAAATCTCTGCGGTCATTATTTTCGTAATAGTTTTTTTTTTTCACGAAAATTCGCGGTCTGTAAAATTATTCATCAGCCATGGAAATGTTGATACAAAATTCCCGAAGTGAATTGATCAAAATCGGCGTCCATATCACCGATACTTTTAAGGATATAAGCGAACGAATGCTAGCAGAGTACGGTGTTCAAATGGATTTCGCGAATTTATCCAAAGGCAAAGAAATCGATTTAAACAACAATATTATTGATTCCCTCAAGAGTAAGTGGCGAAAATGAAAACAAGATTAAATGCATGTATTAGAAAATCAATCAAGAGTAACAAAATCGATGGGAATTGTAAAATGCATTCGAATAATAAAAGCTAAAAATAATAATAACAATAATGATGCCCGAAAATTATTAAAAATGTTTCTTGACTTCAAAATATATTTTTCTTGAATTGTAATCACAAAAATCTTTTCAATGTATACAATTTTTCAAAAGAATTTTTCGTGCTCATCATTTCTATAATAATTATTGTTACAAATTTAGAATTTCGTCTCGACGAGTAAAAAAAAAAGTTTTTTTTTTATGCTGGGAGTGAAATTTTTGCCATCTGAAATAATTTCTAAAAGTTTTCATTAGCCGAGCTGCATGAAAAATAAATCATCCAAACGAAAGATTCTTGGAGAGTCATGACGAATGATCTTGAAATTTTACGAGTAACGTGAAGATTCTATACAGTAACGTATCAACAATTAATAACTTTTTCTCTATTCTTCGGCTGTTATTTGTGTGACACATTTTTTCAGCTTGGTGCAAATAATTTTAAAATTATTTCTCTAATTAATTTTGAAATGAATTCTGCAATCAGTTGGAAAAATAATTTTTTAATTAACCGTTGAGTGATTTTTTCAATTACTCGAAAAATCTAATGAATTAGAATTTTTTTTTTTTTTCTTCAACTGATTGTGAAATTAATTGTGAAATGTTTGTATTTATCAGGAAATAAGCAGAAGCTAGCTGTGAATACTGATGATAGATTGAGTTCACAATTAGCATTAAATGAATATAATATTGAGGGGACATCGACGACTGTTATTTTTGGAACGATAATGCTCGAGCCTGAATCCGTTCAGCCCGAAGAAATTTACGCAGACGAGGGCGAGTTGATGAATGCAGAGCCTGGCAGCACTCAATACTCGATGGAAATTACGTCGGACGTTCGATTTTCAGAGCAAACGGAGCTGCAGAGATGTAGGCTCTGCAATATTGAAAATCAAGAAATGACCTCAATTTTTGACACGAGAATCGATCACGGTGATTTGGCAACAAAAATTCGCGATTGTTTCTCAATAATCGTCGAAGAAACAGACGCAACGAAAGGAATTTGTCAATCATGCACGGAGAATCTTCGAAAATATCACGAATTTCGTGAAAAAGTATTGAAAAGTAATGAAAAATTTGTAAATTCGGATGAAGCTCAAAATAATAATCGTAAAAAGAGAGAATCACTCGAGAGAGTTTGTTTCACATGCTGTGCTCGATTTGCCAGTATGAAAGAACTCATCGCTCATTGCAAAGGTAATGAAGATGAGAGTGATCCGATATGGGAATGCAATCTGTGCATTGCACGTCCATCTTTTACAACTAAATGTAGTCTGGGTCAACATCAGATAATTCACAGAGAAGTAAACAGGGAATGTCTCTCATGCGGTACTCGATTCGCCAATTTGTCAGCATACAATTATCACATAAATGGGAATGAAAATGATCGGGAATTGCTTTGTCATATGTGCGACGCACCTTCGAAAACTAAATGTGGTCTTGGTTTGCACAAATTAACGCACAAGAGAAAATCCGAGCACGAGTGTCTCTTGTGCGGTGGCCGATTCGCGACATCGGCAGAACTCGCGTGTCATATGCAGGGACTGGTGCAAGATCCAGAATTAAAATGTCCTACATGCGATGCATCTTTTCGAACAAAATGTGCTCTGGTTACACACAAGATAATTCATCCAGAAAGCTGCCAGAATATTTTTTCCTGTAGCGAATGTGGAAAACCTTTTAAGGAGGTAAACTAATTAATGTTTGTTTTTCGGATCGAAACCTCCATATTAATCATTATTTATTTATTTATTTATTTATTCATTTTGCAGAAAACTGATTTGGCGACTCATGTAAGCATGCACGCAGCTGAGAAACCATTTACCTGCGACCTTTGTGGCAAATCATTCAAAAGAAAATTAGACATGGAAATGCATCGAAAAGTTCACGGAGGTGACCGCCCGTACAAATGTCCAGAATGCAAAAAGTGTTTTGCAAATTCGGCAAGATTACGCGAACACAAAAAACTTCATATCGACGAAAAGCCTTACAAATGTAAGTTGTGTGGCAAAGCCTTTAAGAGGCCAAATGCTAGGAAAATGCACATGATCATTCACACCGGTGAAAAGGCCCTCAAGTGTGATATTTGCGGTGGATCTTTCAGCCGTGGGGGAGACATGAAAAAACATAAGATATTGATGCATAATTTATAAAATCAATTTTGAAAAAATTACGAAAATGCGTCGTTTCGTTTTCCCCAATTTCTCTCAATGAGAGAAATTGGGAATTTCTCTTTGATGATACATCAATTAATGGGCCCATCTCGTATTTTTGTTCTTTTGTTGCTTTAACAATAATCATGTCTTGCGGCATAAACATTAATGAAAACTCAAAGATGTAAAATAAAAATTCACATGGATGTAGGAATAAATTTCCCATACAATAAAAATCTCAAATAAGATCAAGCACAGACAGAGGATACTGTAAAACATTCATTTTTAATAATAATAATAATACCTAAAAGTTATGAACAAATTAGTTGGATATATTTCTTTATAAGAAATTAAATGGTAATTATCATTTTTTTTTCGATTACGAAATGTATTCGTTAATGTTTCCTTATTGGGACACTTTATCCACGCAAATTTTATGAGGGATTTGAGTGCGGCTTGGCAATCCCCGCCAATTTTTCATAAATTTGTCGAGACCGTCCCATTCATGCAAAATTTGTAGTGATTTTAGGGAGTTGGATCAACACTTTGTTGAGTGCCTCTGATTTTTCGTCGATTTTGAAGTCACTCCATATTCGCGCCAGTTTCGGCGTGACTTTAGCAGCTCTGACAGATTCACGGTCGGTCACTCAACGTGAAAATAGCTAAAGTAAAACTATGGCGACAAATACGACTGTTTTGAAATCAAGCGACGCACATTTCAGTGAATCAATAGCAAATAATAGTGTGTCAGTAGCAACGGTTAGTGCAGAAAATAGCAAGGAGAAAATTTACGGTTAGTTTGTTTCACGAGAAAGTGTAAAAATTCATTGGGAATAATTGATCGAGGAATTACAAGTACCTAACCTCAAAAGGCGTTTTTCCTTTCGGTTATTTGTTCTCATCAGGTGTAATATTTCTGAGTGCTGTTACGGGAATTTCGGCGTTAATTGGATTTGGAACGACCCTAGCAGCGACACGTAAGAAAGATCCGAATTTTTTTCATGACGGAGTGGTCAGTGTCAAAGGTACGAGCGAAAGTGGCGCCTCCCTCGCGCTGAGAGCTCTCGGCTGGGGTAGCGTGTACGCTATAGGAGGATGTGGCATTCTCTTCTACGGTATCTGGAAGCTCTCAGGTGCCAATAATGCCCAAGAATTTCGTCAAAAAATGGGTTCTATATTGCCAAAAATACCGCGAAATAATCCACCCCAGAGCAGAACAGAGTTTGATGGGCTCACAGATTTCTTGACTTATGTATCAGAGGATTGGGGCAAAGATAAAACGAAAAGCAGTAAATAGAGCAGTTTCTTCGTATTTTTTTATAAGATTAATTCGTTGTAGTTGTACAGTATGTTTTAATAAAATGTGAATTTAATACTTTTGAATCTTTGGTTCTGTGACATATATATATATATATATACTTGAGTCTCGACAAAAATCGTTTGCTCGATAGGTGCTGCCATCTGGCTGGAAGAGAAAACATCAACGTTGTTTCAAACATTTCAACTAAACCATAACTTTTTTTTCACAACTTTTTTCATAAAAATAATCTGCTTTTTAGACAAAAGCAAATTCTCATAATTTATATTGATTAATTTTGCAGTCTGTAAAAGTTTTTTGTTTGTTTAAAAATATTAAGTGCTTCAGGAAAAAATTGACCAAGAAAACTTTTTAACTAAATAACTTTTCTTATAAATAAACTATGCATTTATTTTGTAAAATAATTAATATTTTGGTCCAGAGAAAAATCTTAAGGGATCTTTTATCATATAAAATAAACTTCTCATAGTAATTTGACTTTGCTCAAAATGATGATTATTCACATGGAAAAGTTTATCAAAAAAATATTGCTGGTATCTTTCAGATCACCTTAATGCCCTGAAATTCTACAACATTCAAACTAACGGGTTAAAAATTTCCACACAAATGGACAACGATTGAATATTATATTATCGAATTCGTAACGAATTGATCGTAGATTTCAGATTAAAAATAAAAATTTAATTCCGTAAAACACATCACAACCCCTTATCAGCTTTTGGATAATTGATAAGTTTTTTTTTCACAAATTGCGAGACCTTTGAGGATGTTTTAAACCAAATAATGCAAAGATCAGCAAATAAGTTTTCATGTTAAGAAATTTCAAAGTGTTTAAACAACGTTAATAATATTTTGACTCAAGAAAATTATTCACTTTTTAGATGAAAGGAAGAAATAATTAATTTCGATTTAAAAAAAATTGAAATTGAAGCTTGCACTCTGATTCCTTATAATTTTCCTCCAACCACAAAGCTTCCTCTCTGAGGAAACCGAAAATTGAGAAATTCGTTTGTCCACAGACAGGGCCTTGTGGATGAGACGAAATTACCAAAAGGAAACCTACAAGATTTTCATTCAATATTTTTTATTTATCCTATTGGCTTATCGAATGTTCCCTGCAAAAAATTACCAGCCTCAAAGGTTTTTGCAGAATTGATTTCTACATAAGAGCGCAGAGCTGATTTTTTTTCCCAATTTCTCGATCTTCGATCCGCCAATTGATTACAAAAAATATTTTATGCCTTGTACTTTGCTTATCGAATGCAAACGACGAGAGTTCAAGTTCAAGGATAAACGAGTTTTTTTAAACCGGTTATAAAATGTTATTATGACACAGCCGAGGAGACGCAATCGTACGATTTCCAATGGACAACACGATGAGCCCTTGGCCGAGAGAAACTCACGAGAGGAAGAAAAAAAGGCTTCTGTGTGTACTTTCTCGTCGAGTCGACGTCTCGATTATCCCCTAAACGCATTATACGGCTCAGACAAATTGCAACAAACGTCCACCCCCCAGACTACCCCTGTTGATCTTCCTCGCGGATTTAACTTTTCATTATTCTCTTTAGCCATTTCCGAGTAAAGTTCATCGATGGACGACTTCGTTCATTCTTCCTCACAGTTTAACCCCCTCGGCTGTACATTGGGGTCACTTGAGGTTGTCAAAATTTCAATTTTCCCATTTTTCTCGCATTTTTTCCCAATTTTCCATTTTTATTAAAAAAAAAAATCTGTTGGAGTAGAAACGGTGAGAAGTAATTTTGATTTTCATGCGATTTTTTGAGTGTGCGTTTGAAGGCCCAACAAGTGTAAAAAATATTTGTGCAGATGCAAAATTAAAGTAATGATTAAGAATTAATAAATATTGAGATTACAAGTAATCGAAAATAAATAAAATAAATTGAACATTGCCACATTTATTTCTCAAAGAGAAGACTTTAGGCCAGTAATGAAAAATCCAACATTTTCGTGTCAAATTTTAAATAAATAAAATAAACACATATATTTTTTTTAGTATACATATATATTTTTTTGTAAACAATTCGGTCAAAAAAATCCTCAATTAAAATGGTTTCCAGGAAGATTGTCCGTTTTAAGGCCACATAAAATCATCAAATCGGTTTCAAAAGTTATGAGTTTTTTTTTGTGCCTCAAAAACAGAAATAGAAAAATAACATCTATGAGCATTCGTGCGTCGACCGTCGACTAATTTACGAGCAAAAATAGTCAAAGAGTTTGTGTTGTAATAGAAGAAAAAAAAAAAAACAAGCAATCAAACGTGTGCGATATGTGTGATCAACAAACGCACGCATTTCGAAGGGTTTCAATGTGTCTTGCACGATCGGTTTTTTACACTTTTTTTTTTCCTCGTCATAAAATAAACTCATTGTGATTCATAGAATCAATCGGAAACATGAAAAAATACATCAAAATTCAAGAGTTTTTGCGACAATGATAAAGCTTGTCCACGACCATCGACGTTTATTAATTTAGTGATCTTTTATTTTTTGTGCTCGTAAAACTTTACAATGAACGTGTAAGCATGCAGGTAGTGTATATATATATATATATTATATATATATTATATATACTCCCTGTGAGCATACCTCCAGATGCAATATGCATTATTCTGATGAGCATTTGATTGAGCATGAATAACACAAACATACAATGTTGCAATCATCCCAAACGAAAATAAAAAAGTCAATAATGGCCACGATGAAAAAGATGTATGCTAATCGCCCCGTTCAAGGTGCATTAACGTGATAATAAATATGGCATACATATGTAAGTTAATGGCGAAAAAGACGAATAGAACGAAAAAAAAAAAATCAATTACGTTTCAAAGTCAAAGGTAAGAGAGTTATGAAACGAAAAAAAAAATTGTATTTCCCATCTGACCATATCCAATAAACATAGAGGTCATTATTGAACATGGAATTGAATAATTATCAAATGAAAACTTTAAGTTGATCGAGAAATATTGTCTGAAAACTTACTAAATCTCGTTTGAGTTTCTTCTTGAAATAAAATAAAAGAATCGAGAATAACGTTTTATAAGAAATTAGTATTCTATGATAGAATATGAAGAAAGAATACCATCTACTGATCTATTAAGTATTTTACGACTAAAAGTTATTCTATGGATTTATTTCCAATGAGCTGGCCAAATCTAAAGAAAATGCGATTTTTTTCCACAGCTCTAATGACAGAGTATTATTCTGTGAATGGATAATATTTTATCACAGAAAAAGTTATTTTATGCACTATTTTCCAATGAGCTGCCCAAATCGAAAGAAAATACGTTTTTTTTTATCAGCTCTAATCACAGAGTATTATTCTGTGAATGGATAGTATTTTGTCACAGAATTTCATGATGGTTTATGCTGATGTTCTTGAGCATTTGTTCTAGATATTCTAGCATTTGTCATTTTGTCATTGTGTTTTTTTTTTTAATTGTTACGCAGCTGCGAATGTTCGTAGTTATTAAAAGAAGAGACTAGTCAGTGGTCAGCTTCGTTTCACGTTTCATTAATGAGGGCAACCGGATAAACCGAGACACTATACCCACGTAGTAAAAAATAAAAATAAACGCTCAGAGTCGAACTTATCGAAGCTCTTCGAGTGTCAAGATCCTCTCGACCTCTAAAAAATTACAAAAAGAAAAATGGAGACTGGAAAAGAAAAAAAGAGAACGTTTAACTACGAGAGAATTCTGAAAGAATATTTAAGGGGCTTGTTGATAGTGATGACCGGCCCCAACGAAATCCTGGATGTAGATTAAATCGTTCGAATTTCCTAACGTAACTTATACATAAATATATGAGGCATTATTCTCGGCCCGATCGAGCGATGTCCATGACTCCTCAAAATTTTTACTCCCGGTTGCCCGCAAGGCAAAAAGGTCAGGAGTATGCATTTTTTTTCTGCATGTTCTCGGGCAACGCAAAAAAATGACAATGCCAAAATTTTCGTTTTTTTTTTTTTTTTTTTTTTTTTTCCATAATCAGTGTGGTCGCTATGAAGAAAGTTTTGAATGAACAATCATCGATTCTTCTTCCGATTTTCCAAGTGTCTTCAAGTAAATTTTTCGTTCAAGAAATAAAATTGAAAATAAATAGAAAAAAAATTCTCTTTTTTATAAATTTGAGAACTACAGATCGTCTTTGTGTACGTCACAATTTTTAAAAAATGTAACTTTGATAGTTTCCCGTTATCTTATATTTAGCATTAAAAAAATGCAAATTTTGAATGAGCCATCATCGATTCTTCCGATTTTCCAAATTTCTTCAAGTAAATTTTTCGTTCAAGAAATAAAATTGAAAATAAATAGAAAAAAAAATCTCTTTTTTATAAATTCGAGAACTACAGATCGTTTTTGTGTATCGATTCAACCTCGTCATGTATATAGCGCATCATATAAAGTATATAATTTTAATAGTTTCCCGATATTATTATATTTCTCACATCAAAAACAAAGTACATGATAAAAAACATTTTTTCATCGAAAAGAATTTATGTTATTTGTCGATTATTTTGTATATTTGATACATACAAAAGAAACCGTTTCAGGGTCGGCAAGAATGTATTTAAACAGCTATATATATATATACATATAGCCGTTTACCAAGAAAAGAAACTGTGCTGACATGATGCACCGCTAAGCAGAAATACGCTGACGCCATTTTTAACTCTTTTCACCATATAATGAGGCCAATGAAGATTATACTCGCATATTATTTTCCGGGTCATCACAGCGTGAAAAAAAAAGAAAGAAAACGCGACAAAAAAGACACGCCATTCGGTAAGTGCTGGCAGTCGAACCAAAAGGTGAATCAAGTGCTTGCACCCGATTGATTTCCGGAGGGCACGGGTCATCGCATAAATGCCAAATGCATAATTTACTTATTTAAAAAAAGTTATTTTGTATCTTCATCTAAAATTACGTTGTATATTGTAGGATTTCGATTTTTTGCAATTGTTCATTTTTATTCAATTTGATGTTCCATTTACAGTGAAGATTCTTCCACGGAGCATTTTTTTTTCTCACATTACATTTTTATATAGAAATTTTATTCTTATATCCGGAAAGCTATAATCTCACGAATAAACGACATAATTGATGAAAAACAAAATTTAATACCAGGCTCGTATTAAAATTCCGAGGCGAGAAAAGCATAACTTTTTGAAATTGCCGAGCAAGACGATATTTTGAAAAGTTGTCCAACGGTTTGAAAATTCACATGAGCTGACAACTTACGATGTACATTTGCGTGACGTTTTCGAGTCATTCACGTCACTAGCAGTCAAGTTGAATTAGCTCAAAGCAGAGCACAAACATAATAATTTTAATTGATAATAATCGTTGCAAATTTTTTTATTAATCGACGCAATTTTTCATTAATATGACAGGCGATTTTTTAACAATGCTAAAATTTTTAATAAATCTATATTTCACCATTCTCTCGTTACAATTAATTACCGTTTTTCCTCTGCATAAAAGCGATTTATACATGTTATCTAATGTCTTAAATAATAATAAATATTATCTTAAAAAGATTCCATTGAAATTAATAGAAAAAAAGTTATCAGAACGGATGAATTTTTGTGTCCAGGATATTTTCCATTGAGAGCATCGATTCTCTTGAATAAAAAATACATTCTCTGGATAAGAGAATGCCCATTGAAAATAATTTTTTATTCAGTCGATAACAATACAATACTATTTATTTAACCCTCTGGTCTACACCTGTGTCCCCAGTGACCCGACGTCCAGTGTAGTCCACCGGGTTAATATGGAGGTTCAATTCTATTGTTTCGTAAAACCACTTTATTCCGATTCAAATTGAATTCGCGTGCAAAAGGATCGAGTATGTATCTATATGGAATCTTTTAGGCAGGGATAATACGCAAACGCAAATAAAAAAATTTCACACGAGCGTATATGGTCGTTTTTTTTTTCATGAAAAAAATCCGCATTTCATTGGTTTTTGTGTTTTCTATGCATTTCTATGCATAATGCCTGCATCTCAAACATGACTTTGTATACAAATACTCGAGAAATGCACTAATTGCTATGAGAAAAAAAAAAAACCATGCAAAAGTCAGAGCTTCGCCTAACTCAAGCCTGCCTGCTTCTGGAAATTTTTTCGTCAGTCACTTAAGGACTTAAGGGCATAAGGAGACTTTTGTTGTTGTTGGGACATATATATGGGGCATTCCAGACCAAATCGTTAGATTCGTGACCCTCTTCCTCTGAGATTCGCTCTCCATTTTTGTTTCTATCATTGCTGGAACCCAAACAGGCGTGCACTTTTCTTTTTGTAAATTTTTTGCCAGCTGCTACTTGACAATGACTGAAAGAAAATCACAAAAAAAAACAAAAGTTCGGATAAAATTTACCAATTTGAAAAAATTCAGAGAAATCCTGGGTTAGACATCAACATTTTTAAGTCATATTCGAGAATGGGACGCCGTGTTTGTTTCGTTTTATTCGATTTTTATTTTGTTTTCAAAATATATAGGTATAATTAAAAGAAATGAAACCGTCGCCAGTCCATTCGGGAATATCGTAAAAAAATTTCGTTATCTGAGAGACGATTTTTCAGAATTTGTTTAGATTTTTCAATTACATGTTTATATTCAGCTAAACGTTATGTTGAATGGAATGCCGCATATTTATAATGTGCGATCGTAAAATGCTTACCGATATCATGCAGTTATTACTAAACTTCAGTTTTCGTTACACCCCATTGCAGTTTTTCCAGGATATCCATCATGTGATGGGTTGGATTAAAAAAAAAAAAAATCAATAAAAGATTTTGTACAAAGAAATCGTTTGGAAATCATCGCTTTCGTTATATAGCCAATATGCTGACCTTTCGGAGCAGTACTTCCTGTGAATGACTTTTTAAATTATTTTTCCTGCACCAATCAATACAGACAAATTCGACGCCTCAATTGGCGCAGCTGGTGACAAAAATTTTCCTTATACGACGGTATATCCTCAGCACGTGTACGTTTTCCTCATCCTAAAATAACTCGGCTGTGACTGCTGTGGGTTAGTATGAAATTGATAAGGCATGAAACTAGCGTACACGTATTTTTAAGTACATGCGTCCCCGATATAAACGATGAGTTAATATTCTCACAATGGTGTCTCGTTCTTCTTCACTTTATTTCATCTAACCTCAATGATAATCTAAACGCGCAACGATTCACAAATGGATTTACCACGATAATCGTTGGGCGCTACTATCGCAAATATCAATATGGTCGTTGGAGACATACAGGTGGCGCCACCATTCAAGAGAACAGCTAATTGTAAGAAGAGATTAAAGCCGCCGCACCATGTTTTTTTTTTGTTTATCAGAGACAAAAGCGCTATTGAAATTTTTTTAATGAACAAAATATAATACGTTCATACACCCATGAAATATACGCGTAAAAGACTCGTAGTATATAGAGAGGAAATAAAGAAATCAAACGCATTATTTATTCGCGAATGCACTCCTCATTATTTACAGTCGTATAAATTACAATACATTGTATCCAACAATCGAATATATATAGCCAGGTCGTCGAACGGTTCGCAATGTATGAACTTTGACGTTTCCGAGAAATATATATATATATATATATCGTATGCAACGAGAACATATTGCATCCGGAATGTGCGTGTATTTTAACTAATAATCGAAATTTTTGATCGTTTCAATCTGAATCGTGCACAACTTCAGCCCACTATCTTCGATCTCTATCGATTTTTTTAAATATGTTAAAAAAAGAAAAGGAAAAACCAATACAGTGGAAGAACGTACTAGTTTCTGAGAGGAAAAGATGATAAAAAAAAGGTTTGCTTACAACGACTAGAGACCTTTGATGTATATTATATAACTTCTATTTTTTTTTTTTTTTTCCCCTCCAAACGTACAAAACTGATCTACAAAAGTATACCAATTGTTATAAAATAAATAAAAGTCTACAACATAAATAAGTATGATCCCGACGCCGAGCGATTGGTGTTGAAAACCAGTTTTTATTGAAAAATTCGATTTTTTTGTTTTTTTTTTTTCATACCCATTTCTTCTTACCCGCGTGAGTTCTGTAACTCTGGAAAAATATATATGTATATACATATGTATATATTATATTAGCTATTATAAATTACATTATCATTGTTAACCGCGCCCTGTTTAATTTTACGGTACCCGACGTGTATATAACTAAAAGTATATCATATTGTAAGGTGCGCGTGTTTTTATTATAAACCTATATATATATATATATATATAGTCTCGAATTCATTACGAGAGAAGAAAATTTGGATCGTATTCTGTGTCTCAAAATGCGATTCTCTCTCGATTGATCATTTTTCTAACTTCTCATTTACTCAACAAATTTTCTAGCATTGAAAAATCAATCGAATTTATCTTGAGATGTTTTTTTTTTGTTACGGAGCTTATTCTCTAGCAGCAACAATATATATGAAATTTCTATCAAAACGATTTTAGACGAATCTACGAGTTGAATTTTTTGTGCGAGGGAATGCGAGTACATATTTTTGTTCGCTTTGCATGTGTCGCCACCTTTTCCTCGTTCGAGCAATTAATGTCAAAGGCATGTACGACGTTCTTCTGAGAGATGAATTACTGTCACGAAATATTCAACGACGTAGCTCGACAAAATACTTACAATGAATATTATACACACCGAGCGAGCTTCTTGCTTTTTATTTTATTTTCATTCGCATTCTCAAATTATTTTGTGCTCCTTTAACGAGGTGGATTTATGAGCAACGATTCTCAAGCATGACAATCGAACACGCGTCCACACATTATTTCACACACGTACTATACATATATGTGTACAGAACTATACATATGCAATTTATAATTTTTATAATCCTAATGCAAAATTGGTATGACCACATTTTCGTTCATTGAATATATAGAAAATATATATATGTACAGTTATGTACATAACCTCGACTCTCTGCCACGTGTAACAATCGCACTCGCTCAAAGAAAAAAGTCTTCACTTCCGATAACAATTTTATTAAATTAAAAAAAAAAAAAATGATCCTTTTTAATTTGGGAACGAAATTATAGATATTTTACTCTGCGGTAGACGCACATAAAATTTGCAACAATCTGCCGGCAGGTGACACTACAAGAGCTCTTTTCGTCTTCGTTTTCCGGAAGAGAAAACTGCAGAAGCATTATTCGATTATTTGTCACAAACTCGTGAAATTCTCGAAGCTCCGATGAATTTCAGCTATTACTTATGTTAGAAAGATCCTTTTTCACGACGTTGTTGATCTCATGCATACAAAAATGTTAATTTTCAAGAATAACGATGGGGCCTGATGGGAAATATCGAAATATGTCATATCTACTCAGCAGTTTGTTGCATCTTCTCTTTTCCCGCTGAAAATCTTATATACAATCTTTTCGTTCACTGCCTTATTTACTCGAAAAAGAGAAGAAAAAAAAACAATAGGGGAGATAAAATCCAAAATATCGTTTCGATCCAAAATAAATCCTTAATGAAAAACGCCTATCCAAAAAATTGTATGTTTCTCGTCTCTCATCACATTATCGAGCTGGTTTTAACAATGTACATTATTAAAGCTTCGTTCTTTACACATTGTTTATTATTACCATAAAAAAAAAAACACGAGACACATTCCAGATGCGTTATTAATTGTTTTTAAGACGATGTGCTATTACTCTGTCGGTAACAAAAATTGCGTACCAAAATTCTCTTAAACGGTTAATCTTTTGAATAAACGAAGAGAACTACGAACTGTGTGTAACGACTTTGCAGTTCGTGGTTCTCTTCGTTTGTCCGAAAGATCAACCGTTTAGGAGAATTTTGGTACCGGAGTAAAAGCAGCTTTCTCTCTCGCACTCACAATGGCTTAAGTAAAATCTGTTTTCCTACTGACTGAGTAGTAGCACATCAGCTTAATTATAATAAAGAAAACAAAAAATTAAATAAGATCTCGTCGTGTACTCTGGTGGCAGCTTTGTCAACTATCTATATATATATATATATATATATATATATACGTGTGGCGTTATTTTTGTAAATTGGCAAACTACGCACAGATGGAATGCTTCGTGAAACTCCATGGATGAAAATTCGTCCCACAAATACACGAGATTGTCATTACTTTTTTTTTCTCCACCATCCACGTATTTTATTCTACCTTGAAATCCAAGTTTTTATAACGTTATCCTACGAGAACGTTTTATCCGCCGATTATTCAACCCCCGGAAAAATCATCGTCGAAAAAGGCGCGAAATTTGAATATGCGATTTGATGGATGAAAAAAAAAATAAAAAATGATGCGTCCTGCGCGCTCCTTCATCTTTTCGTTTTACTTTAGAATTCTCTTTCGACGACGACGATCCATAAAAGCATATACATATTTCGATTTATATATTTAAACATATATGTATGTATATGTATATATCGAATCGATATGGCACACTGAGATTTTTCTTCAATTCCGTAAATCGCTATGAATCCATTAGATCGTCCTGTTATACGTCATAGTGTATTCTATCCGCAGAGTTGAAAATTCAAGAAAAAACAATCCTCCTCGAGATAAATACAATTTTTTTTGTTTTTTGTTTTTTTTTTTTTTTTCCAACTAATTACTTTTCCATACTCCATTTATACCCACAGATGTACATGCAGACTGCACTCTCGCACTATAAATACACCTATTTTATCCCGTATATTTCCATGTATATTTTCACCTATGATTTTTTTTTGCCTCCATCGCATTTTTTGCAAATTCAGCCTCGATCACCGACGACCGAGACCGATTTGTAACGCCAAAATCGTCCCAACATCCATCACGGCCATTTTAATATTACAACACCGTTTGAACGTTTTTACAAACGCTCAAGATTGATATATATTTTTTTTAAATTCATTTTTTGTTCAAAGTTTCTACCCTCACGCTTGACATTGAAAATATTCTCCTTTTATTTTATTTGTCAGTACGTTTTTGTGAATTGTTAATGTCGTCGAGAGGCTGCGAGAATCGAGGCTTGTAGTTTTGACATTGATAGTTAAACCGGAAGTGCGTCGCGAGCGCTCGTTTACTTCTTTTCCGTTTTTGCCGACGAAATACAAAATTTGAAAAATAATAATATTAATTACTGCTGCTAATGAACTCGTGTCATATAAATAAATTATTTACGACACACTGGCCTCACCTGACCCTCGTGACTCTTATTTTTTAATTGTACATCCGAGCCATAATGCTATTCAATTGTTAAGTTACTCGTGTTCATTTTTTTTTTCTTTGCCTTTCTCGCTGACCTCTCCAGGTTTTTCATTCCGTATGAGCTCATTCGTATGTTAAATGTACGGTATACATAGCCTGAAGAGCTATGACTAATTACTTCCAAAGTAAATCAGCATCAAATTAGGAAAAAAAAGATAATAATAATAATAATATTTTTAAAAAATTTTTTATATCTCATTCAAGGTTGCTGATGCTGTATTTCAAATAACGTGTCGAGATGTAAAAAAGATTCGGGATGATTATCGAACGATACTGTAGCTTAAAAATAGTCCTGACGCAAACTCAACTGCATGCATTTTTTATACGCTGTAATTTTAGTATTCGATTTTACGTTAATGAAATTTTTCAACTGCCTTGCAGACCAAGATGACCGAGAAATTATAATTTAAGAACAGCAGAGCGATTTTTTAACGAAATATTCAATTTTTTTTTTTTACTAAAAAAAAAGAAAACATTCCGAGGCACGAAATAAAAAATCGGGTAGTTTTTTTTAAATAAGAGTTCAAACTGAGTCCTTAAAAAGGCAAGTTTCGTGACTATAATAAACGTAATAACAAAAAATATATATATCGATTCACCGAATATTCGACAGAGTAATTTGATATTCATTAGATTTCTTCAAAACTGAATAAATGTTTAATAAATTTAATTTGAATTTTTTTACATGTTCAAGACTCGTTATTCGAGTACATCATAGAATAACCTTGACCATGAATTAATAATGTTAAAAAAAAAATATTAAAAAAAAAATAATAATAATCATCTCGACACCGATACAAGTTTGTCGGAAAAAAATAAAAGTTACTCGCCAGGTTTCTCGATCCATTTGCCTCTTGCAACTCGCTGGCTCTCTCGCGCTCATATTAATGTAGATGAAATTCGTTTTTTTTTCGCTCGAATTCTCTTTACGATTGAATTTACGTATATCTCGGATCTTCGATCTGACGTTACTCGCTCAATCGTAATAATTTATTGGTTATTTGTCACTAGTGGCGAGAATTATATCGTGACCGAGAAAAATCTAAAAAGATATCCGACGTTGCATAAGAAAAGAAAATATTCTCGATAGCAACGCAGACGTTTTTTTTTTGCCTTTTCTTGAAGCTTTTTTTTGGCCTTTTAAAATTTTTTAAACGAGTTCTCGTCCCTTCAATTTCTCCAACTCTGCATACTTTTAAATTTCAACCAAAAACCATTAAGATTAGCTCGATTTATGATTTATCTGGCGTTACGTGACCATTATTGTGATTCAAGTTGTTGTATTACTCTTAAGGGGACAATCTCTCTGTCTTTCTTTAGCACTTAAGAATTTGTGAACGTTAAATAAATATCGTTTCTCTCTCTTTCACTCTCATTATCTTTTTTTTGCCTCTTTTAGCATCAGCCTCAAATTACGTAATAAATCTCTCTCTCTCTCTCTCTCAACATTGTCCATAGGAAATTCGTCTCTGGGGCACGGAGTAAACACCTTTCAATCTAAATCTCCCTCCTTATTTTCTAACACATGAGGGGCTTTTAACTTCTCTTTGAAATTTTTATTCTCCCAAGTATATCGAGAAGCAATAAACAAACGTGACCAAGCATAATTCCAACTATCCACATTGACAAATATTTACCGGGCTAAATCGAACATTCTCCGGGCTCGACGCAATATTGGCCGATTCATTAGAAAGCGAGTTTCGTGCGAGATTTAACTTTTTTTTTTCCCTTCTCTTTTTATTTTCGTGTCACCCGATCGTAAGATTCTCTCTGACAGGTTCGCAGCCTCTTCCTCTCTCTATACGTTTTATCTTTATTTTTTAAATTCCTCACGCCTCCTCCGACTCTTCCGGCTCTTTTACATAATCAAAAAGAGAAAAATATAAATGGGAGGTAAATTTTCAATAAAACTTGTTTACGACTCGATAAACTCTGACGTTTCCTTCTCTGAGCGTCCTAACGAAAAATTTCATATAGGTAAAATTCTCCGAGTCAGACGAGCGAGTCAAAAGACCATGTGTACACGGTTACAATAATACGAAGGACGCGTACATCTTCGAGCGAGCGTGGATTCAATAGACTTCCCGGAAATGGACGTGCCACTCAGAAACTCATATATGAACAACTCGCATGTCAAGCTAATAATCGCGTGCGAATATTCATCGTGTATTACTTCTTCTTTTTCTTTTTTTTTTCTTCTTTTCATTTCAATAATCCGCATTTCTGGATATATTTGCCCAACGAAGCTCTGCGAGCCTGTTTCATAATTTATTTTTCAATTGTAGGGAGAAAACAAAAATACGTCTAGAAAATATCGCGAATCGACGATAGAAATTATGAAAAAATAAATAAAAAAAAAACGAAGAAAAAAATGAAAAACATTGACGTCGCTCCGATTAATTTTCCGACATAACCTGAAGTAGGTCAACGAAATTAGACGGAGAATTTTCAACCCGAACAACGCTGGATATCGTATTGAAGAGCTCGCGCGGGCGCGCGGCACGAAGCTAAGAGGAAAAGTGCGAGAGAGAGAGAGAGATATGCTCGTGAAACCGAGAAAATCATTAATAGGTGTGCAAATATATACGTACAAACGCACACAGGCACACATACGTCCCATCTCACATACGGATTTTCTTCTTCTCTATTTCACACAACGTTGATGAATATTTCTACGATGAAAATTTTCCTCGTTCAATCCATTCAAGACACGAAATTTCCTCTTACTTTGCTTTAATTATTAGAGACTCGTTCGATTCGTCGCGTAATCATCGGTGCATTATTATTTTTTTTTTTGGTGCGTTTAATTAGCCACAGGGCCGTTTTGACGTTTTTTTTTCTCTTTTTTTGTTACCAAAATCTCATAATCCCCGGAGAAGACGAGATTCGTTACTTTACGCATCAGTAATGACCGGACGAGATTGACGAATTTTCCCATTTTGAAATTATTCTTCTTTTCTCACATTAATCTCGAAATTGGCCTAATTTTTTTGTTTTTTTTTCAACTCTAACTCTCGTCTCCTCCGTGATGACTTTCCAAGGATACGAAAGAAATTTCGTAACCGAGGACGAGGAGGATGAAACGGCTTCTTTGCTGGTAATTCGCCGTTTATTATCTTCTTGAACCTTCTCTAGTTTGCCTTGAGTTTTCCATTGATGTACTCGGCAGCTGCGATGTGACCATTACCATTTGCCTCGTATAATGATTTTTTCGTCATTTTCGCTCGCGAACCAGCCAAATAAGCATTGTAGAAAAATCTTGCGAATAGCACGAAATAACTAAAATACATTGTCAGGCTAAATTTAATGTTTACTCTCGATATTCCACATTCTCTTTGTCCTTGGGCGAGATATTGAAACGCCCATATATTTATCGCACAACCGACTATCATTTGTGTCAATTGCAGGGCCGTTATCACCATTGATATTCCCTTTGGTGGTGAATAACGCATCGCCTTGAGGGCATAATATGAGTACATTATCGAGTGTACGCAATAATTCATCACGACGAACCATCGTGCTGATGCCGTGTACTCGGTGTAAGAAAACCAAGAATACAGCAATACGGTTATATGATGATACCAATGAAGAAATATCAATGGCTGCTTTCGTAACACGATGAAGAGAGTATCACCGAGCTCTGGTAATTTTGACAGTACAAACATCCACGTCCAGAAACCAGAAACTCGATCGTGAAGAATGAAACTGCAATGCATAAAAGGAAAAATATATTAATAATAATAATAATAATAATAATACGCTATCTATAACCAAAGGTATCTCTGACAGACACAAAAAACAAAAATAAAATACTAAAAAAAGACCGTAAAAAAAAGTAATATAAGACGAACATCTTTTAAATATGTATGAGGCAATTATTAAACATGCAATAATAACGTCACTCCTGATTTATTCAAACGGTAAAAAAAAATATTTATTCAAAGTTTTTAGAATATTAAACGGGCGTTGCCTGATTTTACGTTTAAAAATAAAATGTCATCCATCTCCAAAATGTTATTATTTAAAAAATTTAAATCAATCCCTTTTGCACTCGTACGGATTTCAAATCGTCTTGAGTGCTGCTTGTTTGCAAAATTTTTCAGTAATTCGTCGAAACTTTTTTCGCTTCTGGAAAATATTTCACGAATCCTTTCGTTTTAGTGGAAAATATTCGTTTTAGGGGAAAATTATTTGTTGGTTCAACGCAATATTCTGGCCACTCCAAGCGCGAGTAAACTGCAAACTTTTGTGATCAGTTTTTATTTTTTTGCGCGTCTTTCTTGATAATAATAATAATAATAAAAATATGCGACTATTATTTGTAACAATTAATAATCCGGTTGAGATTTTTTAAACTTTATCGTAGATGGACGAAAGATAAATCATAAATGGGTAAAAAAAAATAATGGGCAAGTATGTAAATTAGAAATTTGCATATTATCCTCTATGGGCAAGTTTTTTTTTTCTTTTTTCAATTTCGTCTTCCTCATAGAGGAAGCTTCGCGACTGCCATTTTTCAAGCTTTGCCAAATTTAGTAACTGACATTTTCAAACGTTATTTTATTTATGACGAGAATTTTATGTCAATCCTTGAAAATCTAACTCAAGATATAAGATTGCCCAATTTTGTCGTGGTTGAGAAATTCGAAATTTAATTACATTCCACGTATAAACGTGATTGCCTCTTATCAATTTTACGTAAAACAAGTTTAAGTCCGATAATCGTAAATTTACTGCAATTGAAGTGGCCACAAATTTTATTTAAATTGAAAATTTCATAAAATCTGAATGCTTTGCTCGATTCTGGCCAAATTTAATACCAAACATTTTTTTATTCCACATCGTGTAAAAAGTTTTGGCTCGATAGTTGGAAATTTACAAAAGTTCGAAAAAAAAAATACTGAATAATTACAAAGATCACAGAAATTTTTCGAAAAATTCGAGGTACGATAATATGAGAAAAACGTTGGCTATTTTTTTTTTCAATTACTCTGGTATCAAAATTAGAAAAAAAAAAACAAAGAAAAAAATCACGAAAACAATTTTTTTTTCTATTGAGAAGCAAAACAATTAAAACGCGAGATAGTAATCAAGCATCGTTTATCATTCGTGTCGGTCGTTGAGCTACAAAGTAAAATTTTCCATTATAATACGATACACCTCATAGACGTATTATCGTATTATTGAGACGACGCGTGCCACTCGCGCTATCTCATAATTTTCTGACCGCGAACGCTAAATGGTCTGATCTTTCATTCATTCACTGATAATGCTGGGAGGCTCCATAGTCATATGAGAGATAGACAGGGAGAGAGAGAGGGAGAGGGAGAGGGAGAGAGAGAGAGAAATGAGCATCTACGCCTTAGACGATTGTAATATTTGATCTCGAAAGGATTGACCCTGACATTTGGCGTGTTATTCAGTGGAAATCTATGTGTTACAGGTATGTAAAATATTTGTTTACATCCCGGATATATATATATATATATATCCAGAACGTAAAAGTTTTGGTCCAAAACATTTTCACGATCCTAGATATATTTTTGATCGATGTAACATATATGTTACATATGATCTATGTAACTTGGATTTATCGAAAATATTTTTGACGAAAACTTCTACATCCCGGATATATGTTAGGATATACACGAGATAATATATTCGAGCATAAAATATATATATCGCGTGATCCGTTTATTAGGATAATTGGTGTCAGGATACTATGTACTCTTTTTTTTTTAATTACTTGCTATCAGATATGTACTTAAAATACATCATAAGAATGTTCTTGATATAAAAACTGACAAAAAATAATATAATTCTGATATATTTATTTTTCGCGGGGCAAAACTAATTAAAATAACGAGAGCTAACTGATTTTCTCTCTCCCCCTCTCTTACTCACTTTCAAGAAAAGCTCGAGGGCATTTGACAAGAAAATAAAAATTAAAAAAATTTCCGTTCCCGAGAGAAAAAAAAATACAAAATGCCACGTTTCGTCGAGCAATTAAATTTGACCACGCAATCATTGATAATGCCTAAAGTTTGGAAAATTTACGTGCCCAGTTTCTAATTTATGAAAATCAATGAATACGGAAAAATATATTCGAAAAAATTGGGCTGACTATTTTGGTACGCAAACGCTGTGATAAATTCCATAATTTCGGAAAATTTACGTGCCCAGTTTCTAATTTATGAAAATCAAAGAATACGGAAAACTATATTCGAAAAAATTGGGCTGACTACCTTGGTACGCAAATGCTGTGATAAATTTCATAATTTCGGAAAATGTACGTGCCCAGTTTCTAATTTATGATAATCAATGAATACGGAAAACTATATTCGAAAAAATTGGGCTGACTACCTTGGTACGCAAATGCTGTGATAAATTTCATAATTTCGGAAAATTTACGTGCCCAGTTTCTAATTTACGATAATCAATGAATACGGAAAAATATATTCGAAAAAATTGGGCTGACTACCTTGGTACGCAAACGCTGTGATAAATTCCATAATTTCTCAATACGTGTATGAGCTCTGGTGCGGTTCTGGTAAATCCAATTATTGAAAATGTTGCGAGCATTGTATTCCAAATACTCAAAACTCCACGTAGCTCGTATCTTGGTCTACTGGCCATCCAATATTGGCCACCAAATATTAGTACCATGTAAATGCCACAGGCATAAAATCCATTTGTCCAATTATTCGTCATCCAATCTCGAGTATCTTGATGAATGAATTTTTCCTCGAAATTAAACACGTAAGAATAATTTGGCTGGGTCACATCGAGATAATCCATTTTGTTCATCGTTTATCTTTTATCTTTATTTTATTATTCTTCTCTGTCGTACTTTGTCACAAACGTGACTTTGTCCACGATTCTCGATATCCTGTATACAGCTTGACGCACGTCTGCAACGATAGAAAAATAAAATATATCATTAATAAATTTGAAGAAAAATAAAAATTTCATCGACAAGAGGCCATCATCGTGGCTCGTCGCACTTTATTCACATTAATAAAAAAATTATTCCACCTTCTTATATATTCATCTACGAAATTTAAATAATTTTTTTATTCGTGAATATTAATCGCGATGGTCGATGGAAAAAAAATAAATGAATAATCGATCATTAATTATGAGCTGAAGCGATAGACGAGTTATTCGCGAGTTATTCATCGTGGATGGACATATGAAATTGAAGAAAAAAAAAGAAAAAAAAATTGCGAGCTCTTGCGATTTGCGTTCATTGTTCGGGATCGGCTATCGACACGCGTCATCACATTTCAAGCCAACGCGATACAATAATCGTGTAAGTAAACTCATGTTTAATGCAAAACTCATGTCTGTGCGATAATTATATATATTTATTTATATACGTGGTAGTCGTCGATAAAAATGGCACCATGACTCGCAAAATTCTGTACTGAAGATAAACGATAAATTTTGCAATTTCATCATTTCAAAAATTAATTATCCACTAGAAATTTAAATACGCGTGATATTTTGCAGCTTATGATTTATGTTTATCTTATGAGATAAACGCGAAGAATTCATCTTTCAAATTGAATTTCGTGAATGTTGACTTGTTCGATTAAAAATTCTAATTAGCAATAAAAAATAAATAAAAAAAATTGTCACAGCACGCAAAAACGTTTTGAACACGAAGCAGTTCAAATGAAAATTAAGCAACGTATTAGCGATTAGCAACGATTTAGCTGTTCGGAAGGTGAAATTTGCAATTGAAAAATTATAGAATATTAATCAAGGCAAAGGCCATACCAGGCTTAGTTAATTTAGTCTCATTAATAATGTTTTATTTAGTGAGGAAAAAAAAACGTCAAAAAGCCATATGAGATCAATTTTCAAATTTTTACAAATCTTTTCTCACCCCTGTTTTTTTTTGTGCAATTAATTTTTTCATTTTCTAACTCGTTATTTATATTATGAATATTAATTCACAGCCTAAATTATTAAAATTGGATAGCTAGAAATTTTGGGTCATTGACTAAGAATGTGAGGAAAAAAACTAAATATATATTTTCAAATTATAAATAGTATTGAAAAAAAAAAAAAAATTGAATTCAGTCTAGGCTTAGTTAATTTAGTCTTATTGATATTCCATGAATAATGTTTTATTTAGTGAGGAAAAAAAAAAAACAAAAAATGCTGCTTTTTGTTACATCGTCAGACCACTAATTTATTATTTTTCGTTTTTTAGTGTTTCAACATCGAATTATCAAAGTCAAATGAGGTAAATTTACAAATTTTTTCACACGCCTGTTTATTTTGTACAATTATTTTTTAAATTTTCTAGCTCGTTATTTATATTGTGAATTCACAGCCTAAATGACAAAAATTAGATCCTCGCGAATTGGATAATTTTGGATCATTGACTACGAATGTGTGGAAAAAAACTAAATATATATTTTCAAATTTTAAATGTTATTGAAAATATTTTTTTTTTTTAAATTCAGTAAACTATTTTTCGAGCTACATACAGAATTAAAAATCATGAAAATCCAAAATTTGTATTTTGTGGACAAATTATTATTTTTTTTTAGCTCGAAAGTGATTATTCTCGAAACTGCTCGATGTGCAATTAAAAACGATTTTGGCGGGAAACTGCCGGTTTTAATGAGCCCAGTGAAACGTGTGATCTCTCGTGCGTATTATAAATTTAAATGATGTACGGACAACGAGGTGGAAACGTGACCTAATTAGTTGCGGTGATCGACCCAGACACACAACGACGTTGCAATGGACTAAACGTCAGTGCTGTGCAAAGTTACTACGTTTGTTTACAAATTTTTTTTTCCACGTACAAGAATTTTCAATATATTCGATCGAATTAAAAAATAAAAAATTATACAAGTTTCAAAATAATTATTTGATAAAATAATAATGAATTATTTAACGTAGTAAAAAAAAAGAATAATTATTATTTTTTATTTTGCAATTGAGCCTGTCAGTAATTTTTTTTATAAACGATATTAAAAAAATTTGTATAATAATTATTCGTAATTATTTAATGAGATTTTTTTTTCCAGACGTTTCGTATAATTTCTATAAATAGATCGTGAAGAAACTTTTTTTTTTTTCACGACACCGCTAAGCCTATGAGATTAATTCTGATCGATACGGCCAGCCAGCTATTTTTCATACCAGGAATTCGGACACCAGTTGAACTGGCGATAATTATATTTTGTGAGAAAATAATAACTGGCAATCTTACTGAAAATAAAAATTATCAATTTTTATTTCTCAATAATCGACAATAATATGGAATTATTATTATTTTCGAATTTTAAGTTTTTTTTTTATCCCATTACATATCATTTTTATTTAACTATTTTTTTTAATTATTCTCAGTTTGAATGGTATAATTGGATCTGCTCGGAATTACGTAAGTTAGCAGAGAACATGCGAGTACATATTTTATGCGTATAGCACGTCATATATACATATATATATAACTATAACGCGAGTACATATTTTATATATATATTTATATATATAATCACGACGCTTCGACGATATATACATATATATATATAAGTATAAGTGGACGTGCTTATAGTTGCAAAAGAGCACATATTGAAGATATCGTTGAAGCGTCGTGATTGGTGATAACTATTGTCTGAATATTTCAGCTCGATGGCTCACGTATCGTGCCTCGTTTCGATCGAGTGTACATTTCCTATAAAGTGCATAATGAGTGTGCTCAAAAGAGAAGGAAAAATTTCAAATTGATGTACGATATATACCAAAGTTTAATGTAATCTATAAAAAAAAAAAAAAAAAAAAAAAAAAAAAAAAAAAAAAAAAAAAACAACAACTTTATTTTTAGTAAAACAATTTTATTATTTTTTATAATTTTAAAATTGTATTTTAGATAATAAAAAAAAAAACATGTAAAATTGTACGATTATTGTAATAATTTTGAAAGATTTTTCGATCTTTCTTGATAATAATAATTGAAATAAAACAAAGTAAATTGTATATAAAAAATAAAAGTTTCGTCTGACGCATTAATTTTTACACAATTATTTCTTATTATTACAGAATTTTTCCTCATTCACCTATGACCAGAGAAAATTTAATCGAGATGCTCTTTTTTCACAGAGGAAACTTTGTGATTGAGGAAAATATTTTACGAGTAAGAGGAAAATTTAGCGATGTGAACGGAATTAATAAAAAATTAAAATTAAAAATTAAATAAATAAAAATTTTGATAAGATTATTCTAGTCTGTTGGTGGCAAGTTCATGAAACGCGATAATAGAGCCTTCGAGACCCACGTAAAACCTGAAAACCAGTCGTACGAAAATTTCGTGGTACGTTCGCGCGTCGATAATTTTTGCACGCATAGCGAAAAAGATAATGGATAGTGGGAAAAATCGCGTATGAGTATGAGAGAGAAAGCAGATGGAAAAAAATTGTCGAATTCACATGCGAACGGGACATCGTATCTCGTGTTCAAAGTTCAAGGTTGAAACCAGCAGGTGTTTGCACTCTGTCGGGTTACAAGGTGCACTGTACTCGGAAATTATGCACCCATATATATATATATATATATATACACACAAATATATACAAATATGTATATATATATACAAGCAAAATCGCGGGCCCGCTTGAATCTATCATTTGCTACGAAATTAGATTTACTTAATTTTTAGTCACGATGATGTCGTATCAATGACTCTTTTTGTTATCAATGACAATTTTTCGTAGAATTAAAAAATATCCGTAAGTTTATTTTATTTGGGATCTCAGATACATTAATGATAAGACGATTGAGGAAAATTTACAAAAGTTCCCATTCGATTTTATTAATATTCGCGAATCAAAGTAATACGAAATACTGATTGAGTCTCAACATGTGCGAAATAAACATTTGAAATTCAACAAAAGTGCAATGAGCACTCATTTAGCAGTGGATTGGAATTCATTTTCAAAATTCGATTAAAAAAAAAAAAATCAATGAAACAAATAGAAAAAATCAGCTTAAAAAATTTGCCAAAAGCGTTATAAAAAAAAAAAAACAAAGAACGGGGAAAAAATAATAATGGAAAAATGAGCGTGTGCTCGAAAATACTCGCGTTGGCCATAAATAAACCAAATAACGAGAATAATTTATCAAAACTTCCGTACAGCCTGATCAAAGTTCCCTAATTCAGCAATAAATTCTCTCTCACTCTTGTCTCTCGCTGACAAAATTCTTGTCTCCTTCATGGGTTTCCTGGCGCAACGAACGACGAACTTTCCTCTTCGTTGCGCTGGACCACAAGATAAGCCAAGACAGTGGGATGGGGGGAGGAGGAGAAGAGGATCGCCGCAAGAATCCGTGCTCGGCGCGTTCTCAGTCGCGAATAATTACCATAGGAATTTCTATGAGCGTCTGTACGAGACGTAATATTATTCGCGTATGAGGAAAATTTTGCGTCGTTAAAGGCAGAGAGAGAGAGAGAGAGAGAGAGAGAGAGAGTGTGAGATGGCGGTGAGATAATTTCTAGGAAGCTCGAAAGCAGCATGTTGTGAAGGCGGAAAGAGAGATACAGATACAGAGGGGGGGAGAGAGAGAGAGAGAGAGAGAGAGAGAGAGAGAGAGAGAGAGAGAGAGAGAGAGAGAGAGAGAGAGAGAGAGAGAGAGAGAGAGAGAGAGAGAGAGAGAGAGAGAGAGAGAGAGAGAGAGAGAGAGAGAGAGAGAGAGAGAGAGAGAGAGAGAGAGAGAGAGAGAGAGAGAGAGAGAGAGAGAGAGAGAGAGAGAGAGAGAGAGAGAGAGAGAGAGAGAGAGAGAGAGAGAGAGAGAGAGAGAGAGAGAGAGAGGAGAGAGAGAGGAGAGAGAGAAGAGAGAGAGAGAGAGAGAGAGAGAGAGATGAGAGAGAGAGAGAGAGAGAGAGCGGGAGAGCACCGTAGGCCGCGCGTGACACGCGCCGGCTATGCGAGGTGTATAACGTTCGTACTACAGGAGAGGGCGGGGATCTATCCTGGTTACGCCGGGATTATAATACACACCGATCGGAAAAAAAGCGACGAGATACGAACGATGAACATGAGGAACAAGATAAAAAAAAGCGTTCATCACAAGGAGAAATAAAAATTCTCGTTATTATCGAGGAAAAAAAAACATTCGTAAGCGTTGAATAAAATTAAAAGAATGAGAAATGCCCTCGATTACGAGACACGCGAGACCGCGCGTCTTCGAACGAATAACTCGGACGAATCGATAGATAAGTAAAAAAAACAAAATGTGTACTCGTACTTGTGAGAGATTGAATAAAAAAAAAAAGAGCGATTCAAACCTCGTCCTTTGGATCTTCTTTCCGGTTCACTTAATTGTTGGCTCACAAAAATCACAGGCGCTCCTTCTCTCTCTCTCTCTCTCTGAGTTGATGACCGTTCGTAACGGGTCCTCGTTATTCAAGCATTCGCGAACGAACACTTTCGGGCCTCGTAACGGTAACGTAATGACGAAGGACAAGGCAAAAAAAATACACCAAAAGGTTTTCCCGAGTGTCTCTCGTATCAATGAGAAATATATTTTTAATTTTTATCTCCCTTTTATTTTTTTAATTCGGCTTTTCCAATTTGCACGGAGCCACGAAAAGCCGATCGAACCTTCCGGCGCCGTCGTCAAACACACACAAATTCACGGAAATCCACAAATTCACATACACACCGACACTACTACTGGAGTTAGATATTTTTTTCTTTTTTTGCAAACTGTTAATGTGTGAAAGACACGCAGGCACATCCACACACACGCGACACACCGTGTGAGAGCGCGTGCGATTATAATGTACACAAAATTATTTTACTCATAAACCTACGAGAGAGACGACTCGCCGGAGACTACTGGCTCTCTGAGTTGTTGCAGTTCTCTCCCTTCTTATATCGCCGTACCGCCGTAAAGTTATCCGTGACTTGGCGGCAGGGAGGGGGCAAATGACGTATGCGCGAGTTGGGGCTCTTTCACTCGCTACATCGCGGATTTATCTCGTTATCTGCCGTGTGTGAGGTTATTGTTATATTCATTAGGGTAATGTGATACAGGGAAGAAAAAAACCATGAGTGAGAGAGGTAAGGCATTATTGGAGGAGCAAGAGAGAATGAGATGGTGCTCGCACATAAAACGCCGTTGCCGGAAATCCAGTGATGGACACACACGAGCCGTGCAGTCACCAATACGTAACGCAGGCCAATCACAGATGAGTTTTCGGGCCGGTCGAGCCTGACGCTTTGATGTCCGCCTCGGCCGGCTCGCGCACGATTTTGCGATGTATTGCTACTACGTTTGGGCGAAAAACCGACAATACTCGATCTGGCAAAGAGATTTTTGACAATATGGCCGTTGTTGATTGGACGCTGGGCCATTCCTTCCATTGATGTGATTCGCTGAACTCTCAGCGCCACCGGCACGACAACCAATCAAAGGCGACGCGTCTTTTTTCGCGGTTAATTTGTTTTTCGACCTGTCACTATCTTTACGGTGGAAGCACAAATTATTCCAACTGCCAAGTAAACTGTATAAAGTTATACGGCTACTTTGACTATTTAACTTTCTTCTTTTTATAATCGTTAGAGAATCGTTGCACAACGCATTTTGAGTCAACCGATTCGATTTTTTTCAAATTGTGATTAACGGGAAATTGGCTTTAGAAGTGAATACAAATCATTTTGGACAATTTATGTAAAGTATTGTCTATATATTACGAAACAGTAAACCTCTGCTATGGTTCATCTCGGCGAATCGGTTCGAACCAAAAACAAAATATTAATTAAAAATGGCGTTCGCCGAAAAATGTCTTATAAAATACATATACATGAGATAATAAAAAGGAATGGAGAACATTTGAACTATGCCATTGACACGTGAACTGCGACGAGAACATACTCTTGTAACTTGCCGTTAGTTTTTATCACGGGTGTGGAATAATGTATTATTCCTAGTTGTTTCAATGCTACGTTTAGAATTACGATAATTCGCCAACAATCGCGTTCATTATTGCGAAAATATCGGGATTGGAGAATTGACTCGATGCAGCCGTTTTAAAGATCGCGTATGGGAATACTAAGCGCCTCTTGCGGCTGCGTGACGCACTACAATCCAATTCGGCCAATCTGATAAATTAAAATAGTACCAAGGATGCCCCTGGTAAAAGTGGCAGGCCTGAAGTTGAACTGATAAAGATCGAATATCGAATCATAAATTCATCAACAGATTATCAGCTTTAATAAGACTCCGATTAGAGCAATTCTTGTGAAAGAACATTTCGGCATTACTATATATTAATTTGTGAATCGTCACAGTGCGCGCGAAAAAACAATCGGGACTTGGTGAGGCACTTTAGATCGTGAAAAAGTAGTCGATCTACCGTGCCATTTTTGAGGTTATAACAATACGACCAATTCGCATGTTAGCAAAGCTGGGGAAAAAAAGGTCCCAGGAAACAAAGATCAATAAGATACGATCCTTCTACACACTTAATATTCGATTCGGGAAATCCCCGTTGATTAAAGAGTCAAAGTGGGATAATACCATCATTGGCTCAAGGACGAGACTTTTTTTTCATATAATAGCAGTATGACTATCGAAATGGAATACTCAGTTAGGCTAGAAAATTTCAAAACTGAGTATTTAACTTTGACAAAAGATTTTTTAACTATATCAAAGCCTCATGTGAGAGCTAGCGACTTGAACGCTTTAAAAATTAATTATTCGAGTGTAATAAGATCAACGCGAACATCCGATTACATCAACTGTCTCGAGGGTTTACTGAGAGTGCTTGAAAAACGTAATGCTCTTTCATACGAAAATATTGAACCATTGAAATACATATCGTCAAAGTATGTTCGCGATCCTGTACTCGAGAGATTATTGACGAATTACGAGAGCTGTATGAGCAATCGTGCTCACGTTCCACTGATCAATGTTTACGATTTACCGAGTGGTAAGTATATAACCGTTAAGCGGCGAAAAAATATATGGCTCATATCATTTGAAGAATCAAATAAGACAGTTAATTGTCCTAAAAATCATAACAAAACAACAACAACAAATACCGACGAAACTAATTGTAATAATGATGCATCAGAACGTCCCTCAAGATTACTCTCGTCATCTGAAGAAACTTCTAATAATGAGACTGAAAATTTTGTGCAAAATAACGTTAGTACGTTAATCACAGAAAGACGCAACAGCTTGAATGACAGTACTATTTTTCTCACCAAAGTATGTCATACAATTAATAGTAATGGCGTGACTGTGAAAATCACATTACTAGTTGTGGCTTCGATAATTTTATTAACATTGCTATCTAACGTGAATAAATCATCAGTGCCTCGATACGATGAGGCCCATCCAGGTATTTCTGGGCTCGGGACAAACAGAAATGGGCCTCAGAGACATCAAATTCGAGCCCAGATGACACTATACACGACTACACAGCCAACATTCCACATCACACTACCAGGATCTGTAGAAATAAGTTCTACCGGTCGAATTCACGAAGAGGACGATGCAGAACTTCAGAGAATGGGTAAGGTCTGTTCTAATGTATACACTGGACTGCAGTTAACTGCATGCTTTTTTATGAACAGTGTTTTCACCTCTCGATTAAAGTTATCTTCCGGATATCGTATACCAAAAACTTGGATTATTCACCGGTTAACTGTTCTGCCAGAACCTTGGTGAAGAAATTGGGCATTATGGCCGCTTTTTTCACCTCTGGATAAAAGTTATCTTCCGAATATCCTATACCAAAAGCATGAATTATTCGGATGTTAACTGTATCTGCCAGATAAACCCTGGTGAAGAAATTGGGCATTATGGCCGCTTTTTCCACCTCTGGATAAAAGTTGTCTTCCGGATATCCTATATCAAAAGCAAGGATTATCCGGATGTTAACTGTATCTGTCAGCTGAACGACGATGAAACACAGATAAACCCCAGAGAAATTTCTTCATCTCTGGATAAAAGTTATCTTCCGGATATTCTATATCAACAGCATGGATTATCCGGATGTTAACTGTATCTGCCAGATGGCCTGGTGAAGAAATTTCATTACCTGGTGAAGGATTTAGGCATTAGGGGGGTCAGGAGAGGAAATCAAGCAGTTAAACATCACCCCCACGCTGCTGTAGAGGGTAGCAGTAACGGCATGTCCGGCCAAGGCAGTGGAAAAGTCCCTAACAGAGTGAGGGGATGATAGCGTGTGTGTGTGTGTGTGTGTGTGAAAGTATTATGCTTTATGTGATGTTTTTTTAATTTGTCTTAAATTTTTCATGCAAATTTGTATGTCTTAAAAGTGAATTTTTCGCGTAAAATAAATAATTTCTCAATTGCAGTATTTCTGGAAATAAGCGAACAACTGGGTCGACACTGGCGTGACGTTGCGAGATTTCTCGGTGTGACTGAAAACGACATTGACGAGATAGATTATAATTTGCAAATGCAGCTAAAAGAAAAAGCTTTCAAGGTTTGTATTCGCTGATAATGCAAAAATATTCTCGCCCACTGTTTCGTTTTACCATTCACTCACAATTTTTTTCAATTTTTTCCAGGCTCTTCTGAAATTTCAATCGAAATGTGATCCTCAGCAATGGATATCGAAATTGAAACGAGCTTTGGAAAAAGCACGGAGAAAGGATTTGATGGAAATGGTGGACGAATTATCGTCCCGGAAATCCAGAACAAACTAAAAATCTTCTGATAATAATTATAATTTTGAAAAGTAGAGGAAAGGGGGGGTGGGGTGAGAATTTAGGCATATTCATTTTCTACTATATCTATATTGTGCATATATATATGCCTACTGATTGTAAACACGATCTGACAAATCTGCCAGTATTTCCCCGGTAATAGGGAAAAAAAAAATAATTTCATACAAATAAAATAAAATACGAAAGATATTCACATATCGTATACGTTTATTTTATGAAAATGCGAGAAAACGTACAAATTATCATATAATGCACAGCAATTATGCTCGTATGGTAGAAACAACAATCTGTGAAATGAAAGAAGTACAACAATCTGCACGTGTCTTTCGCGAACTATAATTATATTTATACATAAGGTATCTTTTCAAATTTCTCATCTCTTCTTTTTTTCTTGTCTCTCTCTCTCTCTCTCTCTGTGTATCTCGCAGATAGATGCAATGCCAACTTAACTCATGATGCATGTCAGGCCACGTTGACGCTCGAAAGTTAACCAAGTATTTGATAGTAAAAATTAATACGCCGAGAGTACAAAGTTTGCAAGAATTGTGCCATAAAAAAAAAAAAAAAAAAAAAACGATTTTTTTTTCCTCCCCTCTTGGTCTGTGCTTTGTCGCGCTCAAAGTAGTTTCTCTCGCATACAATATATATATTAACGTTTTCAATTATCTCCAGCAATTAATTAGAAATTTATCTCCTGCCGATGATGCCCGAATCGTTAAGTGAACAAAAGTATATTTTTTATTTTCTTATTAAAAAAAAAATCTTTTATCAATAATAATGTTAAATCGGAGGAGCGATGGGGATTACGGGACGATTTAGACCTGATAGGTGTTTTTCGTAATACTTCCCGACTTCACCATAGTGTCTCTGTGTACTTGATAGCCTATCATGACCTTTGACGCGATCCTCAATCGTTCCTTTAGTTTGCGACTGAAAACAAAAAAGCGACAAAATTCCTTTATAGATATGAATTTTCATTTTGGCTGTTTTTATTTTTCAACATTAAGGTGATGTGCAATAACGCCGTAGTCGCCATAAATACGAGAGGAATATTTGCATTCTCCCAGTCAAGTTTTTCTCAAACGGTTGATTTTTGAAAAAAATGGAGAAAAAAAAAATGAAAATCCTGAACTACAAAATTGTCAGGTACAATTTGATATTTTCTTCTTTTGTTCGAAACATCAACCGTTGTGGAGAAAATTGGATTACAGTTTTTTGTTACCGACTGAGTTTTCTTACAAATAATCTTAATTAGCCTCGAATCATGACTCATGAACGATCAAGACTCACCCAATTTCCATAACGCTCTGTGATCTAGTTGCATCCGCAGTCCAGATACATAATTTGTCACCCTTGGTTCTAATATTGACTACAGCGCCACAAATATCATCGGAATGACCATTGAATGCCTCACCGATCATGCACAACAATATCTCGAGCCAAAAGTGATCTAAATCGGTGGATCTTTGTTTTTTCTCCAGAGGCATCAACCATCTACCTCCGCGCTTGTTTGCATCATCTTCCCACATCGGTCGTATTCCTTGCTTGAACATACTGTAGTCGCTGCCTTGTCTCAGCTCAGATGCTGGTTTTATGTGATTGTACAAACTGTGCAAAAAAGAAAATTCAAGATTAGGCAACGAAAATGGTTTTTTTATTATTATTTTTTTTCTCCAATATGTAGACAAAACCTCCAAAAATCTTCGGCTGTGTCGAAACTGATGATTTCACGCTGACTTTCCTCCCACGATTTGTTCCTGTCTGACTCATAGTACCACAGAGTCCATGTATTCTGAAGTGGATGTTTTATGAGAAGTTCCGGTGGATATTCCTCGAGATTAGCTATCTCCTGCTCCTTCTCGACCTCCTGGTGATTTTTTTATTATTTTATTATCTCTTTTAAAACGATATAATAAAATTTTCTGTGATCTACTATTGAAAGAGGAAACGCGTTTTTTTTTTGTTTTTCAAGTTTTTGTCATTTACTAAAAAATTCGATCTGGCTCAGCAAACAATACAACAATTTCTCTCTTTTTTTATATTCCAAGGCTGCAAAGCCACCAGTTTAACAACAATCTGCGCATTTATTTATTCATTCATTAATTTGTTAACAAATTAACATAAATAAAATCACCAGATATATTCATTTTTTTCTGATGCAAAGGTCCAAAGTACCTAATTTAGTGTAAAAAGTGCTTGTACAATGTATACTCTTTAGGATTATTTAAAAATGATTTAAAGTAAGGAAAAAATTTAAACAAGTTGTAGCAAAGATATGGAAAAACGTTGAGTCAGAAAATTTAACAAAATATTCGTTTTATTTATTCATTAACTAATTTATAAACAAATAAATAAATGTACAAGAAAAAAAAAAATTTGAAGGTTGCAAAGCACCTTATCCACAATGGCCTGCTTGTATAATCGATATTTTACCATTTTTAGGGCGCAGATTTTTTTTTTGTTATAAGTTAAAGAAAAAGGTAAACAAGCAATAGATCAAATAGAACAAAAAATTGAACGAAAAAGAGATTATTTTTATAATAATTCAATGGAAAGCACGAAATTAATGTGCATAGGGAATGCATGTAATAGCTATTCCACATACGAGATAACTTGCATTCTTGTTGCTCGGCGGAAATTCCATTACAAAGTAAAAGTTATGAATCGTAAATGAAAATTATGTTTTTTGATAGAAATAAAGCCAGGATTTCAGATAGAACATTGCGAAGAAGCAGAAAGAGTGCAGGCAAAGCGGAGAGAGCTAAATTCTCGAACTTGTCAAATGTTTGACCGTTTTTTACGACCATAACCTCTAAAGGTCACAGCTGTACGCTCGAGCAGCATGTTACAGACATAACGAAAATACGATAACGATAAATAGCCTCAAAGTGTCGGATCATGAGAAATTTGATACAATTCAAAAGTTCCAAGAATAAACGAGTCAGTTTGACATTGCTAGAAGAAATTTTAGAATATGGGGTTATGCCCTTATGTAGAGAGACAGGACGAATGGGAAATATGAGGGGAAGTGGGAAGGAGGGGGCGTTGAGATCACAAGCGACCATGCTGTTATACTCGAGCGCATACGAATTTTACATAAAATTATGACTGTAGCGAAGTTTAGAATGTTATTCGGGTTACATAAAATAACGTTTGTCATCGAAATGATAATAATTTAAGGGCCTACCTCGATTTCGTCTGTGTTATTTGTAGCCATGTCACACACAGAGGAAGGGATAACAAGCAAATTCTCACTTTGGTTCACTTCGCCTGCGAGCAAACAACGAGGGCATCTGACGGCGAAATTCCAACCACGGAAATTTCTCGTTCACTCTCTCCCTCTCTCTCTCTCTCGCTTTATTTCTCACTCTTTTTACGTTTGCAAACACGCGCAACTGATTGCAGGCCACTGCAAATTCTTCTTTTGCCCAGGCTAGGCTGAATTCTCTTTTGCGCTGATTTTTTATGCACGTGACCGTTTATTTCGGCTGACGAGCAAAAAAAGGGAATGCGCTCGAATTCGGACCAGCAGATTGTGTAGCGTACGAAGGTAAAGTACGCGCAAGCCTTTTTTGCGTGAAAATTTGAGAAAATTTTCAATGTTGAAATAAAATTTAAATCGGGTCGCACGTTACGCACGAGATAATCAATGCACGCAAAACGAGAAGAGAAAATTTATTCAAAAACTTTACGCGATCTTTCAATTATGACTTTAGGATATATTCCAAATAAAAATGAGGATTATTACTTTCCGAAGATCGTTGAATTTTGTCTGATTAATTGATTGCCCATATTTTTTTATGTTATAACGGAAGCGTGTGAATTGACTTTCTTTTTTTTTCTAACTAATCGATCTTTGAGAATAATTTCGTTATTTTTGTTTTTTTTTTTCATTTGCTGAGAATGCCTGGATTCTTTTGTTTGAAACATTTTGCGTTGTATTTTTTAATGTTCATTCTCTCCGTAAAAAAAGCTATAGGTATAACGAAAAGAGTCTGGACCGGAAGTAGGTGTACAGTTTATACAGTTGTATTTCCTTTTGATTTTAGTGATAAAACTCGAGTCACGTATACTAAAAACTTTTAGGACGTTTCGGCAAAGAAAAGAATATATTACGAATGCATCCTACACATGTAGGATATGTAAAAGTAAAAATGCTCGTTCTCATTTTCCTCTGGAATGAAAGTTTAACGTGTATTTTGCACGAGCATAAAGTTGCGTGATGGATAAATCGGATGAAAATATTCAAATATTGAACAACGACGGCGTGGAGAATTATATTACATATATATATGTGTATGTATATGTGTTTAACGTCGGACTAGGAGGCTCGTCTCGAGTGTTTCCGGAGTACAAATCCATGGTACGAAGAATCATCAATGCCACAAAATGCACGCTATTTCGAGAGATGTCGGGCATAAAGGGGAGAAAACATCCCTTACCAAAACCGCCGCCTTCATCCCCCCCACCCCCAAGCGGCGAGCAAAGAAATGTAGGAAAAGAGGGGCAAGGGGTTGGCACCCCTGTCTCTGCTGGTGGTTATTTTCCATCCCTACATGGCATATTATTGCCTCATGATTTTCTTGAATGTATTCGGTATAAATAAACATAGAAAAAGTGCCAAAAGAATCATCGCCGATTTATCGAGTTTGCAGGATGAACAGAACGGTAAATTAAGCCAAGTTCTTTGTTTACAGTCTGACGATATCTTTCGCACGTGGATCTTTCGTCTACGCAAAACATCGCGTGCATCATATTGTATTTTTAGGTTAGATTGTTCACAGTTTCCAAATATATATATATATGTGCGTCCAGCAAATAATCCATTTTTCTCGTGTTTTATTTTACTTTTTTTATGATTATTGTATAATTACGAGTACGCGCGATGTAAATAACAAAAAAAAATATTCGAAACGTAATTGCATTGTTGTTTTTTCACGAGCTCTTAATCGCGTTACCCATTATTTGATTATTCATTCATTTTTACGATATTAAACGGTTGGCGGAACTGACTAAAACTCTTGAGTCTTGCAATTTCAAAAATTATAAAATTTCACGTCACTCAAACTTACTTTTTTCTACGAAAAAGCGCCACTTTTGCGAGAAAATCATATTTTTGCTTGTTTTTTTGGGTTTTTTTGTAGATAAAGTTTTGCTAATGAGAACGAGCTAAGTCAAAATATATTCCGGACAGAATAAGATTTTTCACTGTATTTCCGCTTCATATTTTATATTAACCCTTTGACCGTACATCTGGGTCATTTTTATCCCAGCTGATTTGAATTGTTTTAATAGTCAAGAGAACTAGCCATCATTCCATAAGGCAGTGGGCCCAATTGCTGACCCTGTAGCAGTTGCTGACACCCCATTAGAGGTCCCATTATGCCGTCTCTCTCGCACTGATATTGTTTGTCCATAAGACTGTCAGCAACTGGTACAGTGCCAGTAACTGGGCCCACTACCTTAGTTGTCCCCCCCCCCTCCCACCTCATCAATACTTGAAAGAATGAAGAATTAATTTCCATTTTGGGCATTAAAAAAATTTCATTATCACGAGGCATATTCTTTGAGACAGCCAAAATTGTTCGATTACTCTCGATGGATGATTAAGAAATAAATATTAATTAATTTTCAGGCGACAACACAGGAAAACGGAGAGATAAAAAACAACTTTGGCCAACAGCAGGAGAATATAGCATACACATATGAAGGTTCTTATGCGATGTATTCGTCAAATTCATCGGCTCCATCGTCCGTGAATCAACCTTTACCTGGTCAGCCTCCATTACCACCGATGCCACCTCCTCCGGGGGCTTTGCCACCTCTTCCTCACGTATTTGGCCCTGTGCCATCTCAGGTTGCCTCGATTCAGACCTGGGCTCATCCACCTCCACCACCCTGGCAATGGATAACTCCACAGGCGACTTCATTGCAGTCTCAGACTCAGCGAGAAATGACGAGCAACGCTTATCAGAGAGAGGCAGTTGCGAGAAGCAATTATGCAAGACGTGATCGTTTCAATCAAAATCGTAACAACAGTGTCTATCCACCGAGAAATAATTTTCATCGTAACAAAAATAGAAGACCACAACGCTTCGAGCAACAATCACAGGGACAACAATTCGACCCTGCAGCTTATTTTGGTCAAGCTCTGTCCAGTGGAATTGGAATTGATTGGCAAAGAACGAATATCGCAGCTGCCCAGAATGAGGCGCTGATTAATCGCATGGCAGCATCAATTCCAGGTCACCAAATGACGCCCTCTGCACCAAGAGCATCGACCGGAAGAATCGATGAAGAAATTAGCGATCAGGGCATAAAAATTATTTCCGTGAGTATTTAATTTTTAATGAAATTAATAATTAAATTAATAATGAATTTAATAATGAAATTATGAGATCTACGAATTTGATTATTTTTTTTCTTTCTTTTTTTTTGAAACTTTCTTGTAGGAAGTTTCACTGAAGAAGAGCAAACAACGAAAGCCAATGTCGCAAAATTATCCAAGTCGTCCATGGAATCGCGAGGATGCCGAAAACGCGTTACAGATCGAGAACGAATATAATAAAACTATCAGAGCACAGAGTTTGATAATAAAATTTCCGGATCCAGATTTAAATAAGGATATCGTGCGAGAATTTCATCCTGGTATACAAAATATTCACTTTCAGAGTCCTAGTGGACCGAGATATTGCTTCATACAGATGGCTGAAAATATTAATATCGATAAGGCGATAAAAGAACTCGAGAAGATACAATTTGGCGTTGGTAATCTCAAGGTCGAGAGAAAATCATTGAGAGATGAGGACAATCCAATGCCAGAGGAAATTGATCCTTACACACTTTATGTTGGTAATTTGCCCGAATCGGTAAATGTTAACGAGGTCAAGAGTAAATTTCCAACAGCCGCACGAGTTGATGTTGGCTATGCCCAAAAAATGCGAAATACTCGGTAAGACTTTGTGATTTCAATTTTTTTTTTTTAATACAATTCAAATTATATGGCGCAAAGTGATTTTTTTTTCTTTAATTATTTTTTATGTTTTTTCCTCGCCCATCGCAGTTACGCTTTTATAAGATACACAAATGTTGAGGAGTCGATAGCGGCTTACAAGCAAGCGCACGATTTAATGTGGGACACGAGAAGTATAATTGTCAGATTCAGGAGACAAAGAGGTAACACGTGTTTGCCTGGTGAGCCAAAGAACAATTGTAAAAAAGTGAAGGAAGAACCGGCGAGCGAGCAAGTGAAGAATGAACGTGCCAATTGCGCTAATAGTACGAAAGAAAAGCAAAATTCGAGAACTTTGCCATTGTCAAATACTAAACAGAGCGAAGAGTCGACGAGCATGAGCAATGTGGAATCTTCGTCAATACCAGTAGCGCCGATCACGCAGATCGAAATAACGCAGCCACAAGTTAAACAAAACTGGGTATGGCTTACGATAATATAATAAAAAATTAACATTTATTTTTTAATGCGTCTAAATTTGATATGATTCGTAATAAATTTGTATCAAATTCAATTTTTATTTTCTACAATTGAACTAAAAATTGTAATACTATACTGAAAAAACAATGTCTTTTTTTTTTCAGAAGTCACAGCTGGATCAAATACCGCCAGCGACCGAACCATCGATCGCATTGCCCGAAAAAGAAACTATAACGGAAACGGTAATGATAGCCGATATTAAAGCGGAACCAGAAGATTACGATGACATGGAAATGTCATATATGCAAATGGAAGAGGAGGACGATGATGATGATGACGATGACGATGATGAGGACGAGGACGAGGATGACCTAGTGAGGGAAGAGGATATTGACGACATTGAGAACGATAATGTTGAGGAGGATGACGACGATGAAGAAGATATGATAGACGAGAATAGCTTGCCGAGAATATCCCCAAAAGGATTAAAAGATTCAGAGCCACCGGACGTGAGTAACGAAAATTAAACAATCGAAGATTCTATTTTCGAAATTTTTCATAAATATTTAATAATCGATGAATTTTTTATTATTCTCAGGAACTCGATCAAATGTTTGGCGAACTCGAAAATTCCATTGCCTGTGACATCGAGCTCTGAATTTCATTGGCGTGTATTTTCAACCTGTCATATAATAATTATCACCAACGGACTTTTCTTATGTAATTTGTAAATATTAGTTTGACTGTAAATCGTGATTTTACCAATGTATTTACTTGCCACGGCAACTTTCCGCTAGTTTTAAAACATAATAATAATAATAATATTGTCGAATAGACAGTTTGTAGGCGAAATTAGCAATAGGTCTGTTTGTTTTTGCCTGAATTAAAATTATGAATTACAAGAAGTGGAAATATGAAAAATATGGGCACGATCTCGCTGAAGAAAGAAAAAAAAAAATCTACGCAGGGGAAAAACAATAGAAAAGACATGACTCAGGTCAAGCCCTCGTAATTTATGCAAAATTTCATTGATCGCTATTAAACAAATTTTTATTTTGTGTAACAATCTCGTTAATCAATTTCCCAATTCAAATTCATTCGAGAAAAGTGGAGAGCTTGTTTGAAAACGAGGCGGAAAAAGTGAAGAGGCGCCATCTACATCCGGTTGTGAGATATTTTTTAAAGGCGGCAAGAAAGCGCGCGTAAATATTTTATCCTCGGTGCGAGGCGATGCGCGCGCACGCTACGTCGCGTGTGTGTACTATAATTTTTCACCACAGTTATAACTTGTTGCTTGTGGCTTTTCGTGAGAGCATTTTTCATACAGAATACAGAGGCACGCAACGTCGCGCGTTTCGCCGGTCTTAAACTCGTCGCTGTTCATTTTACTTTTTATTTCTCACGCGTCCTCAATAATCTTTATTTTTTAATTTCTCCGTTGATCAATCGATACGAAATTAATTAAATCAAAATGTTTGAAGCACGCTTGGTACAGAGCTCAATTCTCAAGAAAGTTTTGGACGCTGTTAAGGATCTGTTGACGGAGGCAACCTTCGAATGCTCCGACTCGGGTATTCAGGTACAGGCTATGGACAACGCTCACGTTTCGCTCGTCTCGCTAAATCTCAGGAGTGACGGTTTCGACAAATACAGATGCGACAGAAATGTATCGATGGGCATGAGCATTCCAACGTAAGACCATTTTTTTTTTCTTTTTTTGCAACAATTACACCTTTTTTCTAGGTTATCACGCTTACCCCATCCTCTCGCCCCTTTTTCGCGAGAAAACAATGAGCCGATTTTTTACTCGAAAACTCGGCTTTACTATTATTGTTATTTCATCATAATACATTCTCATATTATTATTATTATTTCAGCATGTCCAAAATCCTTAAGTGTGCCGGAACTGAGGATACGGTTACTCTTAAGGCGGCCGACAATCCCGATAATATAACAATCTTATTTGAATCGGTAAACAAAGAAAAGACTGCCGAATACGAGATGAAACTCATAAACATGGATCAGGAGCATCTTGGTATTCCGGTAAGTTTTACCCCCACCCCAAAAACCTTGAAGAATTGTCATTTGAATACAGGATAACATTAAGGTGATGGTGAAAGCTGATAATTCTTTTTGCCCATCTTTTTGCTGGGAATAATTCATTTTTAGAGAAGAAACTAACTATTAAAGGAATAAAATTCATGAATTTGATTAAATTTTTTTTGCCCATGTTGGTTATTTTGAGAAAAAAGTAATCAAAAAAAAAATGCAGCTAATTAAGAGGTCGTTAAGGTGATCCGATATATTAAGGATCAATTATTGAGAATGTAAATGAACTTTTTCCAAAGATTATTGAAATTTGGGATGGAAATGAAATTTTTGTGTTTTAGGAATTATGTGAAATTTTGATTTTGTCACAAATCTCGATAATGTCCTTGCAAAAATCATATTTTATTATTTCCCATACTTTTACGAGTTTCATGTAAATTTTAATTTGCAGGAAACTGAGTACTCTTGTGTGGCAAAATTACCATCCCAAGAATTTGCAAGGATATGCAGAGATCTCAGCCAATTTGGCGAGGCGATAACTATCGCTTGCAGTAAGGAGGGAATCAAATTTAGTGCAAGCGGAGACTCAGGAACAGGTAAATGATTCTATTTTTTCCCCATTTTGTATAATTACTTTTCCATGAGCCAAAAATGTATAATCATTCTAAAAGCATATTAGTCGGCAAAAAAATATATATATAAAAGAGATGAAAAAAAATGTTTAAAAAATAGAAAAATATATATTAAAAAAATTAAACTAAAATCTTTTCATTTTTCTGTATAATAGAATTTTTCACGTCACAAACCTCCAAGGTGTAGAATTTTTGAATTGGCTTCATTGCCCACATGGCTCTTTCACTGACAAACACAAATTACTGACTGAGCAAATTTCAAGATGGTCAAACTATTAGAAATTATCAAAAGATTTATACAGCAATTTGTTTACCTTCTCTCATCGAATCTTCGATGTTTACATTTTCTTTTGCTTTGAATGGAACGGGGGGGGGGGGGGGGATTGTTTAGTTCCATTTCGTATCCCGATCAGTTTTCACGATACTAATTCAACTCTGTGTAATATTTTTCATTTTCAGCAAACGTTAAATTGGCACAAACGGTAAACTCGGATAAGGAGGAAGAAACCGTTACCGTTGAGATACAAGAGCCCGTTAAGCTCACGTTCTCCTGTCGATATCTCAATTGTTTTGTTAAAGCAACGCCACTCTGTGCTCAGGTACAATTGTCAATGTCAGGCGACGTTCCACTCGTCTGTGAGTACAGAATTGGCGATATTGGACACATAAGATATTATCTAGCTCCGAAGATCGATGAGGAGGAGGACAACTGATTGCAAATTTCTCATGCATAACACATGAAAAAAAAAAAAAAAAAACTGCATCATCCTTAAATTACCTTAAGCCCACAAGATAATTGATAGACTGTAAATTATTAAGGATAAAATAAGAAAGTTGATCTTTCCTTGTAATTATAAAAGATACACATCACTCATCGGTGGCGGAAGAATAGACAAAATTCGGTCACGCTTAATTTTCATTTTTTTTTTTTTCTCATTACTTCGAAGATAATATATTATTCAAACTTTACATTTAAAAGTTATTTGGCTCGTCACAGTTCTAGCGCAACGTAGAATTGACACTAAAGTTCGTAGTAGGATGACACGTTCACGATTAGTTATGTTAGAATTAGAATTTTTTTTTTATCTTCGTGAGTTTTTTTTTTCCTTTTTTTTCCGACAAGATTTACATTTTTACCTCGTCGCGTCATCGATTGTGTGACTGTGTGTTTTTTTCTCCCCTTTTTTTTTAAATAGAGAATCGCGTCTGTAACATGTAAGAAAAATTAATACATTTTGAAAGATAAAGAAAAATGATTTTTTGATAATTTTCGAATATACCTTATTTTTGCATCCTACTTTAGTCAGAAGTTCGAAAAAATGTTATTAATATTTCTTAATTCTCATTCCTATATATATATATATATATTTATATATACGTATAAGCTACTTTAATATAAAAATACATAATTAGCTTACGAACTGGGGGAATAAGTCGGCTACCGTGATTGGAATAGCCTAGAAGTTACATATTTTTAATCTTATCTCATTTCGATTTTCTTTCTTTTCCTGTTATATCAATTAAAAATTCAATGAATTGTCAATCATTAGATGTTGAGTTGAACGCGGAATTATATTACATTATATCTTTCTCTCTCTCACACATACATGCGCACACATACACACGAACACACTTAACTCGCTCGGACATTCTCCCTCTACGGGATATCGAGTCAAATTTTCTCTTGCCTCTTTTTTTTGTCCCCTTAAAACATGCATACTCGAGGTACTCTCACTATTCAAGCTAAGTAGATCTTTGGTATTTCATTATGTATAAGTATGTTCGAGTAAGGGGGGGGGGAGAAAAAAAAACGTGATAGAAGAAAGATTTTGTATCAACGGATAAATCAATTGGTACTTTGGCAATCGTCGTCAGCCTCTTGGGTTCGAAATTCGTGGTATTGCTTCGTATTGACAAACTCATAAAATTTCGACGTTTTTTTTTTCTATTTACTTTTTTTTTCTACCATAGTAATTGCAGATGGTATATAAATTTTATTAGAAGAAGTATCGATAGGATTATTTTTTTAAGTATATACTGGAGTGGAATCAGGTGCTCTTCGCGCTTTTGTATTTTTTTTTTTTCTTTCTTTTTGTTTCTTTGTATTTAATCGTATTTCGAAATCGTGCAAGAGGGTATAAAATGAACAGTACCGGCCAGTTCTTAATACTTTGCGTAAACTTACAGAGAAAAACGCACTTTGATTTTGCTTATCTGTCTCCCTCCAAAAAAAAAATTTTTTTATCTCTCGCCAGTGACGAAAGATAATTCGCGTAGATTTTTTTTTTTCATCATATTTTCCACGTGTCTCGCGCTCAAAAGCCAGAGAGAGATCGTCAATCGCGCCTTTTCAATAAATCCAAAGACCGAAATTTGTAACTCGGTATTATCCGAATGATTTAATTCTTCTCGATCTTTTTTTTATCAGGAGAGTAGCAAATAGTAAGTAGTCTCTGCTCGACGAATCTACAATTGCGTCTCGCGATTGAGCTTTTTCATTTGTATTTTTTTTTTGTTTTTCTTTTTTTTTTTGTATTTTTTTGTTTTTTTTTTCGCTTTTTTATAGAAAATGAAATGCCATTGATGCTGAATTTACTCGGTCTAAGAGTTTTTGGCGCCGTTACTGCCGTAAAGACTCGGATGGACGAATTTGTCATGAAGCGTTCGCAAATGCCTCAAAAGATTGCTCTTTACATTGAAACCTTTTTTACAGTACGAACATAGAAATGGCTTTTCACCGGTGTGCGTTCGTTGATGTATCACCATTGATGCATGACTCGGAAATACTTTTTGGCAAATGTTGCATAATTTTTGATGACTGTGAGCTCTCTTTGGTTTTGGTGGTGCTGAATTGTTCATCAGTGCCAATTGTTCCTCTGTGTGCTCGGTCTGAATGTGACGTACCCATTCTTGAGGTGTTGGGTACATGTTGCCGCATAGATCGCATTTTAACGGTGGAAATTCTTTGCTGTCATCGTCAACGTCACCCTGATAATAATTTGTTTTTTTTTTTTTTACATATTGTGACATCGAAATAAAAAATGATTTCAATTAAAACAAAAAGGTACACTGAGTGTATGCCACTTGTGCACCTTCAAGAAGCTGCCATTTTGGATGTAATAAATAAAAAATTGATACTTCAAATGTAACATTTTTTTTTCTTAAGGTGTTTTTTGTTTTTAATAAATCGCGATAAATTGCGAGCTGGGTGTCAGACACCCACTGTAACTTTCTTGGGTTAATACAGAAGTAGAGCACAAGTCGGCTGGAGACTTTCGAGGAAGGATTACAGAAAATGGCAAATAGTGAATTGTTGAAAATGGAAATAAGAAATAAGGGAAAGCTCTCAATAATTTAAAAAGAGGTTTAAATTTAATCAACCGAAAATTAATAAAAAATATTTTTTAAAAATTACTTAAAAAATTGGAAAAATCAAATGTCAATTTATCTTTTACCTTTCGTTTCTTTCGTCGATTTTCCGTCATATCCGCGTGAGTAAACTCGATGTGTCTGACCCAATCGGATGGTCTGTTGAATGTTTGACTGCACATGTCGCATGTTAGCGGTGTATATTCTTCCTCCTCGATGTCACAATCCTCGTCAGCACTATGAACGATTTCCTGCCGAAATAGAAAAAAAAAGGAAATTGTCAATTTACTCAAGTAAATTAATATATATATATATATATATATTAGAAGAATGGGAACAATTCAGACTCTGAATGAAACAACTTACAGGTTTGATGTCGATTTCGTGATCTATCGTTAGCGACTCGGATGGATCCATCGATTCTTCCCAATCTATCGGCTCGTCTTTCACCAAAAGTTCGAGATTCAGCTCCTCCTGTCGAGACGCGATAATTTATTTACTCGATTGCAGTTGTAATTTAGTCAACGAATCGTTCGCTCATTAGCAATCTATATATATATTTAGATAGCGAATCTATAAAATGCATTCTAGTTTCGTGACGTTTTTTTTTTTTTTAATCCTAGAAAATATAAGTTTTATCCAAAAATACAAGAGATTTTTTTTTCAATAAATAAAAATAAATAAAAATTCTCACATTATCAGTAACATCGCTTCTCGATTTTGTCGATTCAACGTCGCTATTGTTCATTCGTTTTTTCTTTCCATTCGTCTCGACATTTTCTTTGTTTTTGCTCTGCTCAATTATTTTATTTTCCTCAAGTACGCGCTTTGTCTCGGTTGATTCGACAATTTTCTCCTCATTCTTTTCGGTATTTTTTCTCTCGATGATTTTTGCAACTGGCGGTGGTGCAGGTGAATTTAAGGGTGGTTGAACCGTTGGCTGAGTCGTCGTTGGAGCTGCAGCCGCTGTCGGCACTGCTGGTGTCGTTGTCGTCGTCGTTGTTGTTGTCGTTGTCGTGTCGACAATTTTTTCCGGTTGTGGTTGTATCAATTTAATTTTTTGCAATTGGCCAGGTATCGGCTGTTGTTCCCTCTTGTCACGCTCAACTTTTTGGTTGTTCGATTGTATATTCTCTTTTTTGCTACTTCCGGCGTTTGATCTCCACAGGCCGCGTACTCGGAGTATGTCGCCAGCTTTTAAAACACCCTCGAGCTGATCATTTGTGACGGTTGCCTCACCGCTGTACATGTACTGAATCAAAATTTTCAACGTACGATAGCCAATCTCCGTCGGTAACACCTGAATTAAATTAATCAAATTTTTTCTTTTAAATTACATTTCTTTTTTTGTCATATCTCAAAATTTGAATTCAGTTTTATTTTTCAAATTAGTTTTTTTTTTTTTTTTTTTTTTTTAGAGTATTGAATGTACTTGCCACGATAATGGGTGCATTCGTGTTGGCTCCAAAGTGGCATGTCTGAAAAATGTGACTTAGATAGGAGGAACAAGCTGCGAGTACAAAACGATGAGCTGCCACGTGTCTGCCACAGGATGTTGCCAGAAGAACATCAGCGAATGATTCTGAATGGAGAAGTGTGGCGACTGAACTGTGCAGATGAGCCCCATAACTGTGCCACTTGAGCTGATAATTCTCCGAAGCTGCAATTGCCATTTTTTCTGGAATAAAAGATTTTTTTTTTTTTTTTTAAACAAATATAAGAATAAAAAAAATAGAAATCGTCATGCTAAAAATGCGTCGATTTTATATTATTTCAAAGAAATATTCATATAAATATTTCATCATTCATTTAATATTTGGGTGATGTAGAAAAAAAAAAAAAAAATTAGAGCAAAAGTATTCGTGATAAATGACATTTTTATTTACTGAAAATAAAAAACTCTATTGTTTAAAAGGATTTTATTAGCAACCGGATGAATTGTTGGCCCAAAAGTAGTAACTCAACTATTGTCAAAAGTTTGATAAGCACATTAATCTTCAGAGGAAAACTCTGAAGATTAATTTTATGTTACTTGCAGTGAAATATATGCGTATATAATTATTAATTTATTCATTTATTGAGGGCACAGATAATATTAAAAAATAAAAATATACAATATAAACGGAAGTATCCCCGATATAAATTTGATATGCTCAAAAATCGTGTATCAATAATTTAAGGATTAAATTATCAAAAGCGTATAAGTTGGAAAAATGTTAATATTATTATTATTATTTTTAAACTTTGACGAATATCTCTCGTCATTCAACGAAATTTTGCTGTACAAAAACGATGCTTGCTAGAAATATATACAATGACACGTTCGCCTCTCGCGCGCCAGCCGAGAGATCGATAATTTGAAGCATAGGCAAAGATTTTTCCAGACGTAATAAATGTGATACAATGTTACGACTTTGAGCATTTCAGCTGTAGCTGCGAATATGTAATTACACCGCAGTGGGTTAAGATAGTTTAAAAGGTTACCACGTGACATGATAGTGCGAGATAGCTGAAATTTTCGGAAAAGTTGTTTTCAGAAACGGTTTAACATTAAGGGGAAAAAGCAAAGCATTAGCCCCTTTAGGATTGATCGACGCAGAGGCATTTTGCTTTTTCCCTCAATATTAACCGTTCAGCTATTTCTCACACACTCATATGACACGTGGTAACCGTTCACATCGTCTTAAATTGCCTCAAGGTCTCGTGAAATACCACAGTCGGTAACAAAGATTATTCAAATAAATTCGCCATTCAGAGATATGATTGAGATTTTGAGAAAAATATAAAAATTAGGGAAAATTCGTCTATAAGCCATGTGGCTTAACGAACTTTTTTTTCCTCGTAATCTCGTCTCACGAAAATTGCAGCTCGTACGCTCAACATCACCTTAAGGTAATGGGATATTTTTATCCTCACACCTTAATGTAATGGCAACCGGTGAAGAAAACTTTAAATAATGCAATTCAGAGACCATTTAGATCTCGAGAAAAATAACTCTTAAGGTAATGTCAATCAGTCAGGCCACATTGTTGTGGCCTATCAATTTTTTTCCTCAAAATATTGAAAATCTCTGAAATTGTTTCAAAAATTGCAATCACATCACCTTAAGGGTAGAAATTTCAAAAAACAGACTTGTTTATTGCCCAACCATTTTTATTAAAATCAGAATATTGAAAATGGCAATTGTTTTGAAAATTGCAGCTATCCTCGCACTTGTACATGGACCTTAAGGGTAGATTAAAGAAACTGGGACTTGTTTATGGCCCAACAATTTTTTTTCTCAGAATATTGAAGATTGCAAAAATTTTCCTCGCACTCTTACATGAGCTTCACATCACCTTAAGGGTAGAAATTTCAAAAAACTGGGACTTGTTTATGGCCCAATAATTTTTATTTCTCAGAATATTCAAGTTTGCAATTATTTCGAAAATTGCAAAAAACTTTCTGGCACTTCCCATATGAATTTCACATGACCTTAAGGGTAGAAATTTAGAAAAAATCGAAAAAATTGATTCTTTTGCCCTAATTTTTTATAAATTGCCACGATGTATGAATCTGTTTTTTTTCATTTTCAGGGTAAATATTTATTGAAAACATCAAATACATCCCCCAAGGTCGTTTTATGTACAAAAGGCTCACCTCTATTTGTTTTTTTTTAATTCTCTATCACGAACTCTGAGCTTTGCTGCTCGCGCGATTGTATGCATATGCATAAAAAAATACGCACACAGTCGTTCGTAAGCACGCTTAGCGCTCTCTCTCTCTCTCTCTCTCTCTCTCTTTCTCTCGTTTGTAATCGAATTTATTCTTGAGCTCCGCTAAAACGTTATTATGACGTATTTAGTTCTAAAGCGAGCAAAATTTTATTCCCGCTATGTACTAAGTAGCTAAAAGATATTTTTTTTTAATTCGCGAAGGAAAACTGTCGTGATAAAAAAGAAAATGTGCGTTTGATCTCTTGTCTCGTGACAAAACGCGACAGCGCGACGTATGCGAAGATTCAATCCTCCCCTCTCGATCCTTCGTCAGTTTATGTCGACGCCGGTATTATTCGTCACTCTACACGTATATTCTCATTGGCTTCAATATTAACGTTTTTTCAAGGTTTTACAATCGCACGCACAATTAATATTGACGCGTTACACGCGGGGGTAGTTTTTAAATTTTGTATCTCAAAATCGCGAGACTACACATATCTATATCTATATACATAACACGTATTACAAATGAATGCCAATTTTACGTATATATCGGGGTGCGTCTGTGCGACTCATCTTTCAAGTTGCACTGACGTACAGAGGAGGCAGATCGATCGCGGCACCGGCACGTTTAGACGTGACAATAAAAATGAAGAAAATATAAATATAAGAAGAGAGAATAAAAATGAAAACTCTTCATTGTTTTACCTGACGACATTATTCGCAGTTCCTCCCGCTCTGCAATATCCAAATCGTTCGTGTCGTCCACCTCGATGCGATCCCGCAAGACGAAGAATTCTTCGTATTGACGTTGATTTCGTGTCCCAAGTTGTTTTACAAAATGTATGTATATATATATATAGGTATGTATGTATACCAACGTCCAAACTCTCGAAATACTGGAGGGAGAGCACGACAATGTATTACACACGAATTCTTCGAATTTTTAGTTTATTCCGCGTTTTTTTTTTGTTATATTTATTTTGTCATTATTCGTCCGTTATCCAGTTAATACATCGCGGAGAGAATGAAACTCACGAGCGAGTGCACAAGATATATATATATATATATATATATATTTATTTTTTGCAATCAGTCAACAAAGACGAGATGGATGAATATTCAATGATAAAATCGTATTCTAGCAAGAGTTTATAACACACACCACGCGTCGCGGTGTTTTGAAAGGCGCTTCGCGAACGGGGCACGGGGCAGATATGAGCATCGAACCGCCGCGTAGGGGCCTAAAAATCGATATTTCGGTCTTTGCTCCTCCATCCTCGTTGCGGCGTGTGTGCGCCCGTGTCGGGAATAAGAGAGAGCGCGCGAGCGAGGGAAAATGTGAGAGGGAGAGAGGCGAGGAGCTAAGAGAGAAAGAGAGCGCCCGTGTTTCTCGCGTTCTCGTGTCGGTTCGCCTAGGTAGGGTGCCCCCTGGGTTTCATCGCATCGATTTTCCTCGGTTACCCAATCGCACGCATCCATTTATCGCATCGATCGGTCGAGCTGATTTCAGCGTTTGCGTCCGTCTGTCCATCCGACGAGTGCGCGCCCCGTTGTGTTCTTGCGCCGCTACATAATACTCTACTACCGTTTCTCGCGCTATTTCTCCCTCTCCCTATACTGTATATTATATACATGTACTATATATATATATGCGAACACGATTCATTTCTCCCCCGTTTCTCTGTGATCCCCTTGCGACCATTCCCACTACTCTCACATACTACATATATATATAAGTATCGTTCAGCGGCCTCTCGCGGGCGTCTCTGCCGTTGCTAGCGCGTGGGTACTTTTCTTACACCCCTCCGCATCACAATGAAAATTGTGCAAAATTCTCTCTATCTCGTTTTTCTCGTCTTTGTATGTTTCAAACACACCCCTCGAGCAAACTCTGGAGACGACGGCGACGCCGTTTACTGCAGGCTGCAGAGAAGCGGGATGAGAAGCTCATACGATCGGCGAAAAAAACATTGGCGATTTACAGTATCTTGCTCTCTTTCTCTCTCTCTCTCGTTTTGCAGCTGGCATTCATCCGAAGAGTCATTGAGAGATGTCTCTATGCATCCGCTCGGAGGGTGTGTGCGTCGCCCCCCCCCCCCGCAACTTCCGGCGATATGAGAATCCGGGCATCCGGGAATTGTCCCTAGAGATGACGCTGGGACGTGGAGTAAAATATAGGATCATGAAATATTTAATTAATGCGTAACTAAGTATCATTCTCCCCTTCCCTCGTTACTCGATTTTGTGACGAATATTATATATATAGCTACATTTTGGTGTGTTGTATAAATTGTACTATATTTTCGATCTATGTCGATATAGTTTCAATCTTTTATAGGGACATAGTCGACGACTTAATAATTGCACATGTATCGGCCCGTTTTATTACCTTCATAGATATATATATATATATAGGACAGATTTTCGCTCTGCTATATCCGGGGGTTTGCTCGTGATTTTCGAGGATTCACAAGTGCGGTAATACTGCATTGCGTCGTCGACCTATTTTACAACGGGGCCGCAAAGTTGCACGCCCTCTCTCTGTCTCTACTAGCGTTCTCCCTCCTACTGCTCTCTCGGTTCTATGCATGCCCATTAAATAATCAATTCCACCAAACCCCCGCTAGAATGCGCGACGCAGCAGCCGTTTGATATATATATATATTGTAAACCACACGATGATTAACCCTACAAACTCTCGTTTACTTCTCCACTATATACAGCGACGCTTATTTGTGCTCTGTTTGTTTTGCTACAATCATCCCCCATCTATCGCTTTTCTCTCGCTTAGATATTATACAGGATACATGATTGTTTTTGGCAATAAGGGACGTCGCAACAACGCCCCATGATCTCTGCATGATCCATATATATCGAAGATAATTTATGTTACGTAGAGTTATAAATTATAGGATAAGGCGAAAAAATTTTACCCTCAATAACTTCTCTAGCAAATATACACATCATCACGCATATAATATAATAACGTGATTTGGTTAAAAGATCTTATTTTCCTCGCCGGTTCTCTCTCATGATCAATAAACTTTCAGATTTACATTTATGACATTTGCATATATGTGTACATTACATGCATGCAGGTACAAAAATATATCACGCAACTGTGATGACTCGATATTTGTGCACAGTCTTGATTTTTTTTTTGTTCTTTAATAGAATTGCCGTGCCTGAGCGAGTTTTATTAGACGATTTGTACAAAATCTACAGTATTATTAGTTAACGAAAAATTGTTTGTTTACAAAATTAAATAAAAATATTCGAAAATGCACACCTCTTTCCTCGCACGATTCCTGTCTCTCAGTGAAGATCACGTGGTTCATCCAGAGCCATATGCGAAAAACGCACACATTGTCCGCGAGGGGGCATCTCGGTTGTGTTATTTTTCTTTCTTTTTTTCTCCCGTATTATTTGTTTTATTTTTCAATTTCAGCAGCCACAATCGGGCTCCGTAAATACACGGTGGGGTATATTGTCATTGTTGAGTGGTATAAGATTATTGGACACTATATATATATATATATATATATATATAATATATATATACGTGCGTAAAAGATACGAGCCCTACTGTACGTATATGTATATATATTATATATACATATACGTACAGTAGGGCTCGTATCTTTTACGCACGTATAGATATATAAGAAATCACATCAGGTGTGCTTTTGTACCTTCGTCGAACGTGATATGTCATTCGTCGTTGAGATAGAATCTCAGTTACGATAGACGAGCGTGTACAGATTGACCCAGTTCTTGAATGTATTTTCATGCTTCGCTATAACTCAAAACTGTTATGAACACGAAGTGAGTGCACTGTCTGGAGTCAGCGGCCTCTGAGGAAGGTGTAACAAAATTGTCCTCTCGTGCGCGTGTGTTGTGCTCGTTTGGCGTGTGTGTGCTGTTTTTAACACTCGCGCGCGCAAGCGTGTGTGTGTGTGTTGCGCGCTCTTCAGCTTCGACGACTCATCATTTCGTTTGTGTTTTTTTTTCATTTTTTTTATATTAAAAAAGAAAATATATATATATATAAAAATAACAAAAGTTGTTATTTTTTTGTCACGTTTGAAAATTGTGAGGTCAAAAGAGCAGAAAAACGATGTCGCGATTCTATGATTTAAGTTGTAATTCTATCGTGCACTTTTACGAACGAGATATTATTAGGTTAAGTTGACGAGGGACCAAAAGTTTCCTTGTCACAGCAACAATCGAGACGCTCGTGATAAAAAACAAGAATTTACCATAAATTCGTAAGTAAAAAATTGTCAAATATTCTATTTTTATACTGATCCTCGCCTACAATATGACGAATCTTATCCATGTTTGGCTGTGGTCTTATCTTTTTCAATCAAGCAAAACGATTTCAATCCGCTTAGAGATACGAATTTTATCGCTGATAATTAATATTTGAATCAATATAATTACGTTTTAGCTCTATCAAGGTATAATTTTTAATTCTTAACAGATGAAAATTCAAATAATTTTCTGGATGAGCTCCCAATTTTTTGTGTTTTGTACGGAAATTTTGAATTTTCTAATTATTATTGTATTTTGTATTAATTAAATCCGTTTAAAAATATTTAAATCAATAATTACATTTTAATTGTTCCAACGTTTATTCTTTAATTCTCAACAGATACAAATTTAAATAATTGTCGAGAGGAACTCAAATTTTTGGCTTTTATCCACAAATATCAACACTTATTATTATTTATCTACTAAAAAAAATTGTTTTTTTTGCAGTTTAAAAGATGACCCACGTACTAAGAAAGTGGGAACTATTTCCCGGACGAAACAGATTTTGTTGCGACGGTAGGATCATGATGGCACCTCGTACAGGTGTTTTTGGCCTAACAGTTTGTTTAATTTCCGGCACTAGCGCACTATTTTTTGCCTACGAGTGAGTATCTGCCATAAATATTAATTCGGTCTCATCAATTGTTATTATTATTATTATTATTATTTTTTAATTACAAATAATCATTTCGTCAAATGTATTTTCCAGTTGTCCATATCTGGCGGTCAATATAACTCCAGCTATACCGGTGATAGGAGGATTGCTATTTCTTTTTGTAATGTCGTCGCTCTTCAGAACGAGCTTCAGCGATCCTGGTGTAATTCCGAGAGCAACACCGGACGAGGCAGCTTACATAGAGAGGCAAATAGGTCAGCTTGCCCGACTTTAAATTTAAAAAAAAAGCAACAAAAAAAAAACCAAAACAATAATGAATAAATAACAAAGATTTTTTGTATTATTCACAGAAGTACCCAACAATGGCAATTCGATAACTTACAGGCCTCCGCCACGTACGAAAGAAGTTCTCGTCAGAGGACAACCCGTGAAGCTCAAATATTGCTTCACCTGTAAGATATTCAGGCCACCGAGAGCCTCTCACTGTAGCTTATGTGATAATTGTGTCGGCAAGTAAAAAAAATACGAAAAAAAAGCTCAAAGAAATATCGTTTTTTTGTTTTTTTCATATTATAACGGATAACTTTTATTCAACAGAGGCATTTGACCACCATTGCCCTTGGGTTGGAAATTGCGTGGGTAGACGAAATTATCGATACTTTTACGCGTTCATCGTCTCGCTTGCATTTCTCTGTGTATTTATATTCGCTTGTGCGATAACACACCTCATAATGTGTGAGTATATTAAAGGTTTTTCTTTTTTTTTTTCAACAATACGATCTTTAGCTCTTACTCAAATATATATTTTATTTAATTTTATCTCACTGTACTTTGGGAAATTTTTTGTCGGCCTCGTTCGTAGTAACGCGAGACGATAGGCCTTTTTTAGAGGCTGTAAAATTATCACCGGGAAGCGTCGTTGTCGGTGTCGTTTGTTTTTTTTCCGTCTGGAGCATTCTCGGTCTTGCCGGATTTCACACTTATCTGACAACCAGCAATCAAACGACGAACGAAGATGTGAGTTATGCTAGTATGAACGTTGCAAAAAAGAAAAAACAAAGAAATTTCAAATTATTATTTTGTTTTTTTTTTCCAAATCTTTTCCATGATTACAGATAAAAGGATCGTTTACAAGTAAGCGAGAACAGGAGAATTTCAATCCTTACAGTCAGGGAAATATATGTAGAAATTGTTTCTATGTACTTTGTGGTCCTGCACCACCAAGTCTCATTGGTAATTATCGTGTCATTTGCATATTTAATTTTTATGTTCATGTTATTGACTTTAAAAACAAATGAAAACGCCATTTTAATTTTTTAGATCGTCGGGGCATCGTGACGCCAGGATATATGGCCGAACAGGAAAAAACTCCGGATGATTATGTTATCACAAATACCTACAAAGCTTACGGAACTGTAAAAATAATGCAGCCACAGGTGAGCAGACATTTTCAATCAGACTATTTTCATAGCAAAAAAAAAAAAAATTTGATCATTAATTATTATTTAAATGGAAAATTCTACGAAATTCGACGATTTTATAATAATTTTTGTCTCTTTGATCAACAGCCGAATGGAATAAGCATTGAGACAGCTCCAGTGAGTGAGCTGACGGGTTCGATGAATAATCTCGTATCGGGCCAACGATCACCACGTATAGAATCGTTAAACGGTGAGTCGCGTTTACCCGGGCGTTGTCCAAGCGAGGATATTGTAAAATATCCACGTCAGTACACAAACGAGACATATGTGACGAAATATCCATCGCGGATGATGTCGCAGGAGCGTGTTAGGAGTGAAAAATTGCGTGAGACGGACAAACTTAATGCCGATTTAAAAAAATACAATTACACGTGCGACGAGAATATGGAAAAATATCCTCAACGCTGTCGCGACGAGTATCATCGTTGCTCTGACAATAATTTGATTTACGATCAATTTGCGATTGACCGAAAATACGCTATTGATATGCAAAAATATCCACAAAGATATTCAGAGGATACTCTGAGATATCGTGACGATGAGCGTAATAATGCTTATGTAGATTTACAAAAATTTCCTCAACGTTATCGCGATGATCCAGCAAGATTATCAAACTCACAGCATACCCTGAGATACAATAATCTTCGGTGTAGCCAACATGGACCCAAATATCCAATGACCAAGAATATCTTGCCCACTAGAATTTTGGGTGCTGGTGGCATACCAATTATTGGACAAACAGCAATCAGTCTTGTTGTTAATAGATTTGGCTCGGTGCCCTTAAATCATGAAATGGCATTTGCCGAAAATTCATTATGCCCGAACGAGAGTACCGAGGAAGATTTGCTTAATAGACGTTTCATCATGGGCTCGATGAGCGATAATGATGATATTTAACACTTTGTTAAAAAAACAATTTTTCATTTAATTAATTGTTCATTTTCTTTTTTTTTTCTTTTTCTTTTCATTTTTTAACGATAAAAAAATATATCGTGCACTATTTCTACATAACAAAACACGATATAGAATATATAGAAATAATTCGTTCAGCTCTGATCATCACGAAAATGGGCATTTAGTAATTTCCAATATTGATTCACACTTTTAATGCAATATATTGATAAATAAAATTTTATTCCCATTTACAAAGTTTACGGGCAAACTAAAATATATTTCACTGTTCATTAAATTCAAATTTTTTTTTTTTTAAATAAATCTTTCAATGACTTCTTTTTGTTTTTTTTAAATTACTGATCGAAAAATCGTTTCAATATCTTTTTTTATTTACTGCCTCGAGATAATGCGTAGATTTGAGATTGGAAAATTCGTTAAAGAGAAAATTTTATCGCGTGTATCACACAAAGTTTCTCCAATAGTTAGGCAATCTAATTTTAGAGAAGATAAAATATCTGCACACATACACACACACACGCAATAATTGTTTGACGAGTCAATTAAAAGAAAAAAACGTATTTCTTTGTTTATAATTACGACTCGTTGTCGAGGGCTCGGTCCATACTATTTGGTAAGTTCATCATCTTACACTTGAAGCATCCCACAATTTTTTTCATGTTCTAATCCGGGTGGAATTGATTTTTTTTGTTATCATTTTTAAATATCTTTCTGCTAACACAACATAAAGGTCGTTCAAAATGTTTTTATTTTATCATTATTTTTTTGTCGTTTTCACGCTAGATCGATATTCTCGATATTTCAGCACCTGAGATGACCTGAGTGAGAGCTTTTGGTTTGTGACTAATGACGATTTGCTAAAAAAATTCTGGGCTATTATTTACGAGCTTTTATCATATAATATCGTATACTGGCTGTTTCTCGGGTGAATCAAGAGGTCTTGATGCTTTTTTACTTTACACACAGCCGGTATATGTCATGTACATACTCATTCATACGTTAATTAATTAATCAATGAATTATATAATTTTTATTGACCAATTGATTAATTTTTACATTAATTAATCAATTATTTCAAATATTAATTGATAAATTGAATGATTCGTTGATGGGTCAATTATTTATAATTATCAGTCTCAATGCCAACTCAATGGTCAAAATTTCACGAAATTTTCGTTTTTTATTTGCCGATTTGGAGCGTTGATTTTTTCGCAAAATATTCGCCTGACCAAAAAAAGAGCGAAATGTTAATTTAGCGATTATATTTACAAGATAAATTTTGCCATCCTTATTTTTTAAATATTTTTTCTTTTGAAAAATCTACAGCTAATTTTTTAAGATCTGGTATATTATTTATCGTGTATTTTATTCTAGGCAGTACTACGAATAGCGTGAGTCATCTCGTATCTAATGAGGCACCAATGGCATCGCTCAGCATACCGCCCATCGACATTGACGACATTGCACCATTGCCATTACGACAAAATGTTCTCTTGTCAACGACGGTGGACAACGCTATCGCACCTGTTGCTGTTACGACACCACTTTCAGCGTCGAGATTGAGATTATTGCAGGACACAACCATGATCGAATCCGCGCTCGATCTCGACTCGCTCGATGATTCGAGCGTAGGCCGAGGCAGCCAATCGGGACTCATAAAAATGGGCGTAGTGTGATAATAGATAAATATCATTTAAATAATAATTCGCTCTCAACAAAAATTATCACGTTGAATTTTGACGAGAAACAATTTTTACGAGAACGTGAACAAATTTACATTTTTTTTTTTCGTTAACGCGGCAGTGAAGACGTCACAAAAAATTCCTCAGTCTATTACCAATAGGACGTTATCGTTAGGATCGTTAATTGTGCGATTTTAATTTTGAGCGCATTCAATTGAATTTTGTGTTTCCTCGCTGGTTCATTTCATTTGTTCAATTTCTGAGGCTCTCGCGAAATTATTTTTCGAGCCCGTGAACAAAGCAAAATCCATTTTGGCGATGGTCAGTCAAATTTGCACTTTTTTTTTTTGCTTATCAAAAAATCTCCGGAACGAAACGAGATGGGAGTAAATTTTGTTCTCTCGATCGCGGTCCTCGAGAAAAAAGAGGAAATCATTCGATACGTTTTTCGTATACGTGAATTTTGGGATAATTTTTTTTGTGCTAATCGCGAAGAGCCACTAAATATTAAGGGCTTCCCTATTACACCTCTTGCTCGTAGATCTCAATAAAAAATCATTAATTGCTCAATGCAATTGAACGCGAAGAGAAATCATTCGATCATGATGAGACCGATGTGACCTTGAGATTTTACTTTATGATTGCACATCACTGGTAAGATCGAGCAAAAATTATCTATCGAATGATCGATTGATGGCAGAGATGCTCGAGAAAGCGTGCGGTTGAGAAAAAAAAAAAAAAAAAACTTGTTGAGCTTCTTAATTATTATATTTGAAACGCAATAGCCGTGAATGATAGAGATCATGATGAATGTTGAATGATTAATTATCGAATTACGTTGCTTTAATCACGCAAGCGATTATTAATTTCAGGCAAAAACAAAGTTGAATATATATATTTTCTTTTCTTTTTTTACTTTTTGTTATACACAAAGAAATATTATTCCACGTTAGATTGAAGGGTCACGATAAAATGTAAATTCCATACATGGGAATATTAACAAGAAGAGATATATAACATTTGTTAATCTTGTTAATTGTCGTCTATCTTTTACCTGACGTTGTGATTATGTACAGTGTAAAGGGATTGATGTAAATAAGAAAGAGAAGAGAGAGAGAGAGAGCGAGAAATTTATCGTAAAACTTCCATGACGTTTTATGAATTTGCCTATTCAAGAGGGAAATAGAGGGAAAAGGAGGAAACGTTGAATTAACTGAAATGGATGCAGAAAGTGCACAATGCATTTAAAGCAATACAGTTATCACTGCCTGGATCTATAAACGATGATTTTTGTATCGCGTCTGCATGGCTCTTGTTGAATCATAAACCGTATAGACCTCATTTGTACGTTTGAATATTGAGATAATCGATTGAAAATTAATATACTCGATTAATTAAACGTGTAATAATTGCCTATACCGACTTGACGAGATAAAAAAACGGAGGGCGTATTTTTCTTTTCTTTTTTTTTTCTTTTTCCTGTGGATGAGCTGTGTATACTGACTCCGTATTGTAAATATATTATATAAATATTAATACTAGAAGACTATTATAATATAAAGGAAGTTGAGACAAAAAAGAAACTAAAATGTTTTATTTTATTGCCCCGAACGTATTGACATGGGTAAAAACCAAATAGAATTAAAAGACAAATTTTCCATCAAAGTTTCTTTATCCTCTTTGTCCTGTTTAATTTTTCTTGCATCTACATTCGAACAATTTGCGATAAAATTATTGATAACACTAAATTAAAACTTATTTGCACAATTCCCATAAATCCTTTGAATTTCTTTTTATCGGATAAGTTAAAAATTGTATATTTCAATTAGTTCTTAACGTTAAAGTACAAACGTAATGATACATTTGTTACAAAGATCATGATTTGTATTCCAGTATTAAGGAAACTGTGACCATGATAAAACCAACCACCAGACCGATGATATAGAGCATCGTTTGCAAATTGTCTTTGCTCATTTTTCCATTATCAGCAGGCACCGTTTTTATCTCGTTCTGACAGTAAAATTCTGAAGGATCTGCGATTAACATAAAATGATTAATATATCAATTTGGGCTCAGGCAAAACGGTGGTTCTCTTTCTTTTTCTTTTTTCTTTTCACGTTTACTTACCAACTTGAAGCTCGATCTCTTTTTGAACGCTGCTTTCTTGAACTTCGAGATCCAAAAGTTCTTGCAACGATATAAGAGCCTCTTGAGGTCCTTCGCCCGGAAATAAATAGTCCGATAGCGTGATTTTACTTTGTGGTAGTTCTACGAGCACACGACGGGGTGGCTCGTGTAACGTTATATTTTCTGAAATACGTAATAATCATTTATAAAAAAAAAAAAACAATTGTATTAAAACTTTGGCTTCCTCATAATTCCTCATAATTTTTGCCCATTTAAAATTTATCGATAAAAAATACAATTATAACAAAAGTCTAGATTTCGTTTAAATTAATGGGATTTTTTTATTTTTGCGACATTTAGAATTATTTAAAATTTTACATGATTGCTCTAACGTGTGTAATTTTTTTGCAAGTGAAGCTTTTAATGAAGGATATTGAATAAATTTATTAAATTTTGGAGCTTTTCGTAAAATTACTGCGGATTATTGAACTGCAGCAAAAGTTGATTTACTGAGCTATAAGCTGTAAAATAATGCTTAAACGTTAATGAATATTTGATAAATTAACGTTTCAAAATTGTTCGCATTTACTGTGCATAATGAAATTCGGGAAATGCAATTATTGAAGGAAAAATTATGTTTTTTTAGATCGTAAATTTTTTTTATGTCCCTTGGGCTCACCTTCAGGCGAGCCATCTTCTTCCTCGATCAAACTGTCCCAATGCATTTCTAATCTTGTTGCCAATGATCTTATCACGTCCTGTTTAACTGCATCAATCGCTTCGCCTACGCTCGCTTTTTGATGAACGAAAGTTCGACTCACTAATTGTCCCACTAATCTTATCGAGGCACTGCAGGCCCAAACGTTCATATCGATTCTCGAAATTTCTGGCTGTTGATTATAAAAAAATAAAAAAACAACAACAAATTATAATGCATATATCGAATTAAATCGAATCGACGCGATTTTTCATCACTTACGTATGGAATGTACAGGCTAACTTGTAGCGTTTTTTCGTTAGAATTTGTTTCGTTGCTTTTGGTCGAATCTTTGCGATCTTTTTTCTTTTTTCCCACTATCTCGATCGTCTCGTCCAACGATCTCATTTCGCCCTCTATAACAGCAATTGCGGAATTTACCGATGACGCTGTCGTTTCAAGTATTTCCTGCAGTTGTTTCTTCAGTGTTTTAGAATCGTCCTCATTTAAGATTGGAAATGTTTTATCAAAGTCCACTTGTGTCTCCAAACTGTGCCATTTTGTGATTTTTGACTGAAATTTCCAGTCAGCTGGCCTCGCAGAACCTCCTCGTCTCATGTCGAAAGACTTACACGTGCATCTGTCGAATTGGATGATTTTTTTTTCTTCTAATTACCTTTTTTTTTCGTAGAAGCTTTGCGAATGGCGAAAAATTACGAGATAGCAATGTGCAAGTTTTAATTAGCATTTTTTTTTACTTTCTCATATTGTTTTCATGAAATCATGAAATGTATGCGAGGGAAAATAGAGCAAATTGAAATTTTCAAATTAATTCCCCCTTACTTTGTTCCATTTATCATCATTATGAGAAACCGAAAATTGATACTTTCATTTACTTATAAAGTTTGCTTTGCGAATTTCGAGAAGTAGCAAAGGAATAATGCGCAAAATTTTAATTTGCGTTATTTTTGCTGAAATAAAATTTTGTGCTCTCATTACTTTTGCGAGAGGCTGTTGAAGCTCAGTGCAAGATTATCCTGATCGTTGTTGCCATATATGTACTGATTACAGCCAAGATTCTTATATATATCGGCCATCACCGATCTAACTAGTTGCACAGAATTGTTGTCGTTCAGACTGTCTCCTGGACCAGCTACAAATATTCCCAACACCCACATACCACCAGGAAGCATTTTTGTCACCTGTAATTTAAAATTCAGTCAGTCAGAGATTTATCCTGAGAACACCAAGTATCCCCCCCCCCCCCCTCACCGCCTATAAACACCTCAAATGGATGAAAACTTAACCTTGATGAGAAATTTCCATGTTACTTCTCTAATTAATATTAATACTGGGGTTAATCTCTAATTGATATTTTTTCTATCATAAGTAAAAAATCAAAATGGCGGGCTTTCAATTGAATAATGAAATTAATTGAATGATCGTTTGGCTATCCAGAGCTTAAATTTATAGAATTTTCAGCACTGCAGTCACGTCAATCAAGTTCCAAACATTAGAAAATTAATTGTCCAAATTTTAAAAATCTCATGGAAATGAAGATTTTTTTTCGATTATATTTTTCGTAAAATTCGTAAAATCAGTGCAATTTTGTTAAATGATTGTTAATTTTGTAAATTAGCCCAGTTAATTCATCAATCAATTCAATAATATTCGATGTTTTCAAAATTATAGCCATTTGTTTATAAATTCACGTTCTAATTTCAATACAAAATAGCATGTTGAGTCCAGTCGACTCACGAAGAATTATTCAACGAAAAAAAAAAAAGAATTCATCAAAATTGGATTAATCGTAAAATGTAAAAATAATTTTACAAAAAAATGCTTCACGGATAATTGCAATAATTCAAACTATCTTTGTGGAACATAATCATTAATTTTTGTTTTCACATAAAGTAGTTTTTTTACACCCAGCCATATTGCAATTAAAATAATAATTATTTTTTTAAAATTGTGCATAAATAATTATTCAAAAATATCAAGACGTTGAGCTGATTGCGAAAGTAAAACTTTCTTAATTAATAATAAAAAAAAAAACATCGATTTTTAGAATATTTTTTCCTCAATTACATGTTTTGCATGATCAGCAACCCAATTGTTGGGTATGTCCTCGAGGGTTTTTATATATTTCGTTTCAGTTTCTGTCTGGGCGTTGCACGTCGTGCCAATGAGCGTTTCCTCGATAACATCTTTTGCTGCCGGTGGCGGAGTTCTCGCTAAATGCACGACGTAGTCTTTTTGTTCCGTGCTCTAAAAAATTTATAAAAATTAATTTACATCGAAATATTAATTTATCGCGTTGTTCGAAAAGTTTATTTTTCCCACGGAAATTATTATATGGCAATTTTTAATTGCGCGATCAAAGTTACAAGTTTTTCCGAGCAACTGATGTCACATATGTTCAGAGTATGTGATATTTATTATTATTATTTTTTTTTGGATCTTCATAAAGTGTTTATGTAGCAAAAATCGAACCTGTCCTAGAATTAATCCGACCGTGTATCCGTCAGTTCGCGTCAGAGATTTCAAATAATCGAGTAATCGCTCCTCGGCATAAACCGTACGACCCATCCTTATTTTTTTTTTCCTCTCCTCTGAGAAATATTTCCTCGTCGATCTCTCAGAAGCGGTGTCACACAAATCAGCTGATTATTCGCGGCACAACGACCTTGTTCCGAAATTTGAGCTTTGCACATGCACTGAAAACTGAAATATAAGTGATATAGCTATACAGCTTATAATGAGCCTATATGAGGGCCGCCATGCTGGATTTTTTTCATGTTGGTTATCCTGGAGCGCGGGTTAAAGAGCAGCTATTTGAATCGTACGAAAGAAAAACATGAAAATAATATTTACCAGCTTGCAATAATCATTTCCTGCCAGTTAAAATACTTATTCAATATATCATTTTTATTTGTAATTAATCGCGATATTTTGCCTAATTAAATTTTATCTTCCATCTTTATTTTGAGTAAAAACGTGCATATTGTCGTTCAGCATGAGAATACGGGAGAATTACTATGACGACAATGAATGACAACAAACTCTTTCATATCCGAGAGTCGTAAAAAAGCATTTAGCTTGTTCTGCAGTATTTATCAGCTCTGTTGGAATATAATTAATAATTATAAATTTAATATTTACGAATTGTTGAAATCTTGAATAATCATGGGCGATGATCTCAAATTCATCGTTACTGAGCTCAATAAAATTCTCAAGAAAAATTATACTCTGCTGTCCTTTAAAGCCCTTAATGGTGGTGATTTGCTGCAGGTGAGAAACGAAGGAAGAAAAGTCAAATTTTACTCAATATATTTTTTTTTATATTCATTTAAGCCTATAAAGAATAACTGGGGGACAAATGTGCCCCAAGCCAATTTTAAACTAAGGCAAAAAAATAGGTTGTCTGTCCAGGGTTGACGATAAAATATATATATATATATATATATATATGTGTGGTTTTAATTATTATAGATATTGAGCGACGTACTAACGGAAATAACGCAAGATGGATCAAAAGTCGATTTAAGGGATGAAAGCCTTGAGCAAACGTCGATTCGTTTATTGTCAGTGCTCAGAGTTCTTAAATATCAGCCCAACAAAGATCCCGCATTATTTCGGTGATTAACTTTTATTTCAATGATAACGTGAAAAATTATGCGGATACTATATGGAACTGTCGTTTTTTTTTTACAGTCAGAGACTCGTCAAAGGAGATTCCGAGACGATTTACACGATTTTACAGTGGCTTTTGTCAAATGTCGATGTGGCACGTCAGAGAGCCTATCTGGCTCGTTTTCTCGTCAAGGTATCGCACACTCGTTATTTTTTTACCACCACAAAATGATATGATTTATGAGATTTAACTACCAAATTGGAAATTTTCTCCAAAGGGAGTCCAGTAAAGATTATGAGAATGATTTATTATTATGAGAATATTGAATAAATTTTAATAATATATTTGCAATATTGCAGAAATATATGCAATTATTTATAAATATATGGTAAAAATATTTTTTTAATATTCTACAAATATTTGAATTATTTTGAATATTTAAAAATAATATTTGAGATATTTGAAGGATATTGTTGAAAAATCTGAGTAAATCTGAGGATGATCAGGCATTCTTTGTTGAATATTTTTTAGGTCGAAGTACCCCAGGAGTATTTGGGAGATCCAGAGACCGTGGCTCTGTACGAGAGATATCACAGTCTAGTTGATGACTTTAAAATGGTTCACAAGGAACGAGAGGCTGGAAAAAAAGGTGGCGAGGCTGCAGCTGAGCTCAAAGCAGACTTGAAAGCAATGGAAAAAGAACGTGAAGTACGTTTATTTTTTATTTTTTTAATTCCTTGATTAATCCGTAATGAATAAATTAATGGGTAGCGAAATAAATGCATAAATAAATAATTGAATGAATTATTTAATTAATTAAACATTAAATTATAGCCTGTGGATAAAAATGTTTTTTTTTTCAATATTTTTGACTCTACCACCTCGACTACTAACTCTCTAACAAAATATCCAATAAAAAAATATTTATAAATTTTTTCACGATTAATAGTATTTTTAAACAATACTTATCCGAGAAATATTACACGGCCTTTTATACGACGGAAATATTTGATCGAAATATAAAGATTTTCTTAATTCTCAAGGTGATAGTCGACAGAATCGATAAGATCAAGCTTCGAACCGAGTCGAATAGCCATTTGTTGAAAGCAGCTCAGGCTCTTCGTCTTGAGCGTGATCGAGAGCGTGAATTGTCATCGCAAAAGATTCAAGAAAAAGAGACAATAGCGAGTCTTCAAGGTTCACTGCAACGTTCCGAGAGACAATTGAAGGGACTTCGTGACGCTGGCATGGAATTAACTGCGCAGGCTTTGATTCAACGTTTGTCCGAAGAAATTTTGGTACTTTCGGCAGTTTGCAAAGAGCGTTTACCCGGAGAATTGACGATGATAAAATCACGAGTTGAGGCTCTTTCATCAGTCGTTGCTTCTCCCTATGTTGGTCCTGATGAGATAATAAATTTACGACAAAGACTCGACGTTGTTGCTCGTGAAGTTCAGGCACTCGCTGAGACTCGAATAACCGAGAATGGCGCTGACAAAATGGCACCGTTCAGACAACAAGCTGCTGCGATTAGCAGCCTAAAGCGCAATAATCTCGAGCGTCTCGAATCAACCGAGGCGACGCTTAACGAACTCACTGGAAAACTCGATGAAAAACGTGAGCGAGCAAAACGCTTCGCCGAGGATTCTGTCCCACGTGGCGAAGAGCTCAAACGTTACGTTTCTCGTCTAAAGACCAAAAGTGTCTTTTACAAACGTTGTCGCGCCGAACTTGCAGGTCTGAGAGCTGAGAATGGAGTTCTTCATCGTACTATCGTTATACTCGATTCTGGACTCGCAAATTGTAAATCGTCATTTCCGAGATCCGAGAAAACTCTTCCGGATAATTATACAGCTGGCAATGCAGCATCTATCAATGCTCAATTGTCACGTGCCGTTTCATCCTTCAGAGCTCAATTAGCACCTTTGTTGAATGGTATTGATTTTCTATTTTTTTTTTTTCTTCAATTTTACTCGTAATATGCTAAATTAATTGGTTTAATTTTTTTTTTTTTTCACCTTTGCAGAGCTCCAACCGCTGCGTCAAAAAACACAAGAGCTCGAGGAACGTTACGAGAGAGCTCGCAGAAGTCACAATTCCGTAGATGCGAGTATACAGAGTACAAGTGCGAGTCTATCGAGCGAGGTTGATGCACTTCGTCAAATCGTCACGAACGATTCGAACGAGGCCAAGAAACTGAAAAATGAGATAACGAAGTTAAAACTGGCACAGGAAAAAATTCAGCAAGAGATAAAGGTGAGAACAAAAAAATCATGAAAATTTGAATTTTATTCGTTGCTTCATTATTTTTTTCTTAAGAAAGCTCCACGATGAAAAAACTTTTTTCGATATTTCTTGATTTCTTTGGAGAAGAAATTTTTATCATTCATCATTTCATCATTTTTCAAACGATCGACAGCAATGAAGAAGCAACGGGCAAATTTCTAATTTGCAAAGTTATTTATTTTATTTTAGAAAGTTTGTGGATATTTTTTGTTAATCCAAAATCTTACATTAAAATCATTTTGAATTGAATATCAAATTTCGTTCGATGCGACTTTTGTGCAAAGTTTTGGTCAAATAATTTGGCGATATGGCTCCAGCAAGAGTATTCAAATTCAAATTTTTAAATCATTTTCGAACATTTTAAACTTTTTGAGCAATTTTTCCTCAGAGGGAAAGTATCGTGATAGTGATTTTTTTTTTCCCAGAATTTATCGATTAACAAAAATTTGGCTATCTCGAATGATATTGTACGATAAGTTGTGTTGGATTTTTTTTTTTTCCCAGTCATACGCGAGTTCAAGCGGCGGTCAGTCTTTGAGGGATAAACTGAACGACGAGATAAGCAGCGAAGAGAAGAAGTCGCATAGTCTGAAAGACGAGGAAAAATCCGTGAAGGAATATATCGCTCAAAATGCTCACCAGACTCAACAGTGGACAAATCTCACAAAGTGAGGAAAAATAATATTTTTTTAGTCGCTGGCTGATGATTCAAAATTTATGAAAAATCTTTTTGCAGAATTTTCGAGAGCAAGCTTCAGCACGCGGAAGAGAATAAAAGAAGGGACGGTATAGTCGTGCGTCGAGAAGGAGCCGAGACGTTGATACTACAGTAATTTTTTTTTCTTCATTATGTTTGATAATTACAAAAAAAAAAATGATAATAAAAAAGCTTAAATTACGATGTTCGTCTTTGTCCTGTAATTTTTTTACGATCGCCCAACCAGGGCGTATCTCAGTGTGAAAACAAGACCGGTAGTTAATCCAATTCCCGCAATTCCTGCAAGAATTCGTAAATTCTTCGCCCAGTCTCGATTTTTACCAGTCAATTCAGCAGCAAGTTCTTGCAAATATTTCTCCATTTCATCGATATCGGCAATCGTGCAAGTGGCTGCCAAGCAAAGTGCCTGACTGGCTCGTAAATTTTTTCGCGAATTTATAACAAAATCGACAGGTCTCTCTGCGAGTCTGAGACGTGCGTAAGCTAGAAACGTCTCAATCAGATTGAGTTGTTGATTGGAGCCCGTGAGAATTTTTATCAGCTGATTCGTTCTGTAAGAAAATCGTAAAAACAATTATTGCGATAAAATTTTGCCCTTTTTTGCAATCGTCAAAAGTCGAATGAATTTTTTTTTTTTACTTTAGTTCTTCAGTAAGATTTCTGCCTGTGGCTCTTCTCGCGACAGATCGCAATTGTCTCAGCATCTCGTTTGCCAGATCTTCGTCGGCTCCTGATTAATTAAGGACAAAAAGTATCGATAAGCCTTTTTAGAACTTTGAAGAGTAAAAAAAAAAAAAAATTAGAGTAAAAACGCACCAAGAACCATGAGATCATCCTTGTTGAGCTCGGCAAGTTCCTGGGTTGAGATATTTTTCGTTCGAAATTGGGGTATGAGTTCACCCGCACCAAGGCCAACGAGCATCGTCGCAGTTTGTTTTGTAAATCCAAGTGGATCCTCGTTCGCATATTCATTTCTAGATCCCATCTTAATTCCTATTGATTTTTCTCTGTAAAAAAAAAAAAATCAAACTTTTAAATCGATCAAAAGAACAATTTCGTGATTCATGTTCAACAAAACTACTCTTATCCCATAATAAATTTAGATTTCTCATTATTTCTATCAAAAATTTGTAAAAAAAAATCGTTCTTAGTCAAGAACAACCTGCCGGGCAAGTGTCAATAATACGGACCTTCTATTTGACAAGTCTCGTTTGTTTTCATTACGAATTTAACCACGAGAGAGCTCCTCTGATAAAAAAGAACACGGGCGCCATTTTTTTTTTGCGGCGTTGTTTTTTGTTGCTGCAGATAATGTAAACAATTATCGACGCACAGTAGAGTATCGACGGAGGTAAAACCTGATTCACAGAGTTGCAAATATTCACAGTAGATGGCGCGTCGGAACTGCTAAAAATTCAAAATTGCCGATCGGCCATTTTTAAATCAAACAGTTACGCGACAGGAGTGCAATTGAACAGTGTTATGTTTTTCGTTGTTATAAATTATCGTTGGATTTTCGTGAAATAACTTTGTTAAGTGATTATTTTCCGTTCCAGTAACCCGATGATATTCAACCACATGAGATAATTATAACGAGCACGGCAAAGTGAGCATTTTATAACCCATTCTGTGCATTCCTCTTTTATGTCTCGTTTCTCATAAATCTGTTCACAAACAAGTGAACGACATTTATTTACTTTTTCTCGAAACTCCATCTGTTCAAATTGCGAAATAAAATCGAATGTTTGTCCAAAATTGACACATTCCAGCAATTTCGTGATGGCGTCTATAAACTAAGATTTTTGCCAATATATAATCAATATAATCATAATAACAATAAAACACATTATCGAACTAATCTTTCATAAAAATCATAAATGGAGCGTTAATAGCAAGAAGTAGGAGTTGCTCTCATTGAAATTGTTTTGGTCTGCATGTTGGATCTGACGAAATAAATCCGATAATACAGATGTCCAAAAACGATTTCTACATGTACATGCCATATATATAGATATATATTTTCTTGTAATGGCAAAAGCTAGAAATCTTTGTAGTGCAACTCACGTTACATGATATATACTAGATATTACAGTAGATTTCGGTAAGAAAAAGCATTAAAGGTATAAATTGCTATTATAGGTTATATTAATGTTTTTTCTCATAATGGTATAGCAGGACACATATATAGAGGATATTATACTATATTGTAATTACTGTACTGTACTGTACATACACAACATATTATGATTATAATTTGCTGTAACTTTTCGGATGGGTTAAGTGCAATATATCCATAGTTTCGAAACAAGTTTCAGGAATACTGCAAATCTCAATATCGGTCCATTCGTGCAACGAATTCAGACGCCTGAATTTGTTGACTCGTGTAAAACTTTACGCGATTCGTTTTATTGCTCAAATGAATAAGTTTTGACCTACTGTATACTCAAATATGCTTAAACTACCACGTGATAATTTCGGAATGAAATTTTCTGCAAAAATCTGTACAGTAGTTTAGACAAAACATTAGTGATAAAAAAAATTAAACGTAATGAAAGAATTTTTACCCCATTCGCTGCTTATCGCTTTTATATAGAAGCGATCTGTATAGAAGTTTCTACACATGCAAACCTTAGCAGAGTATTAGGTGAAATTAACTTTGGAACGTGAAAATACTGTTATCAATAATTCTCATCAGCAACTTAGCAGAGCATCAATAATTTTGTGATGGTCAAACAACAGGATTTCTCATTAGTTTTATTGTCGGCAGTAGTTAATAAAATATTTCATTAAAAATTATTATTAAAGAAATACATCGCATGTAATGAGATGAAAGTTGCTGGCGATGGGCGAGCTTTCATAGCTAGTGTAACGGATATGGTCGCAGTGCTGTGTACGTTTATATACCTACTTTATATATATAACCTGAAAACGTTGGCCCTCTATCGTTTATATATATATATATATATATATATCTATTTGTCGTTCATACATATTTATATATATCTCTATCGTGAATATATATATATATATACATAAACGATAGAGGGCCAACGTTTTCAGGTAAAGATAGTAAGAGAGTGGCGCCACGTTATAGGTAACCCGGTGGTGTGCCTCAACACTATATATGCGATTCTACACCACGGAGAGGGGGTATACTTTCATTGATCCGTTCATGGCACAGAACTACGTGGTCCGCGAATTCACAAATCCTGCTGTCTTTCCTTTAACTTTACCTTCCTTCTCCATATACATATAAACACATGTACATTGACATATACATATATACCAGCAGAATTCGATACACACACATGTTTTCCCTTTCCTTCACCTGATACCACTGCGGATGTTGCCTCTTTTCTCTTCCTCCCTTCCACGCGGGTGCGAGGGTGCATTGCAGGGAACAGAGAGGCGTCGTTTTATCCAAAGAACAAAAATAACGAGTCTCGCATATATATATATATATATATATATATATATATATATATATATATATATATAACGACAAATAAACAAAAGACTCTTAAGAGGTTATTTTAATATATTCGTATGAATATCGAACTGTCTTTCCGGTTAACCGAAAAGGCACACACACATACATACATATATACACACACAATTATATACATATATATATTGTATCTGGGTCAGTCGGATGTAATGAGCGACAAGAGGGTGGGGGTAAAGCGTGTCAGTAAGATTCTTAGAAAAATGACACAAAATCGAGGGTTTTTTTATCGTGTAGCATGAAACGGTCATGACCAACACACTGGCAAACGTGTCTCGTTTGTATGACCTGGGACTGAGGATCCTCTTGTTTTATTGTACTGTGAGAAGGGGAATTGGTCGGACTTGTGGTTGATTTGTACTACTTGGCATACGAGATTAAAAAAATATATATATATATATATATATAAGGAGCATGAGAGCTCTTTCGAGCTGGGTCATCGCAGGAAGTATCTTTGCGCTCTCGAGCTCTGTTCCAAGGAGAGATTGATATGATTGTTAAACAGGCTTATCCTCACTCATATTTACAGACAAGGGAGACCTCGTGACGTCAGATTTTGGTATAGCGAGAAGCGCGTGGGAGTAAAATGAATTGAGGTGTATATATATATATATATATATAATTGCGAGAGCGAGAAGATAGACGAGAGAAGAGTGCGGACACGTTCACTCGGACAAAATCAATCGGTCGGGGGAGGGAGTATATAGAAGGATCTAGGTGCATGTGTACCGGACAGTCCTCTCGGTGAGAACGCCGGCGTCAGTGTGATGATGGCAGCACTTGACAAGCTAGTGGTAGAGGCAGTAGAAGCAGCAACGAAAATGGCGCTGTACTAGCGCGAGGGACAGAGAGAGGGCCAGAGTGGGAAGGGCGACAGAGAGAGGGAAAGGCAAAGAGAGAGAGAGAGATAAACGACGACGTTGGCGTCAGTACGTGCATGGAACTCGCGAGGTACGCTTTTGGAATTACCGGTGCGTCACAGATAAGGGTAGGGGATTTGAAAATATCGAGTGGGGAGGGTTATAATGCGTATATATATATATATATATATAGTCAGTGAACGTCAGCATGAGCGTGAGGAGGTCGCGGAGGATTTTGCGCGAGTGACTCTGTTGGGGGTATTTTAGTTGAGGAAAAGCCCGCTGCGCGACGTTTGGCGCAGAGGGCGATGCAGTAATATCCGTGTTGGTTCGGTTTGTCTCCCCGCGACTCTGGACACCAACCTTCAAGACTGCCCTCCGCGTTTCTAGAAAATAAACTTTAAACGAAAAAGAAAGAAAACTAAAAAAAAAAAGAGAGAGAGAGAGACACTTGTAATACGGGAAAACGTGACGCAAAGTTTATCACTCGAGAATATAAATCCTTGAACGAAAAATATATACTATATATAAATATATATATATATATATATATATATATATAGATATAAATATATACGTATATATGTATATATATATATATATATATATATATATATATGCATATATAATACGAAACTTGAATCGTGTTGTGTCGCAAAGTAAACGAGTTGTAGTTTAGGGAACGATTGAGAGACGTTTTGTTTTTTTCCCAATGAAAACAAACACAACGGATATGCGAACGCGGTGAAACGTGAATTATTAACCGTTGAGATAAGAACGCGAGGCAGTTGTGTGCGACGACAGTGGTCAAACAAAAACGGCGAGGGAGAATCGCGGAAGGAGAACGAGAAGATTTTTAGTGCCCAATAATATCCGGGGAATGTAGTGGCGCTGGAATCTGCCATAGACGCAAAAAACCGCGAGGAAAAAAAAAGTGTTCGAGGGTATAATTTCGGAAAAAAAAAACGAGGGAGAGAGAGGGACATATATATATATATAGAACGAGTGCTACGCGCGCGTCGTTCTTTCGTCTTTTCCCCTCCCCCACTCCCCGATGGCGAAAATACCGCCACAGGAGGCACTACCGACCACATAATAATAATAGTAATAATTATAATAAATAATAATAATAATCATAATTATAAAAATAACAATTTTCGAATAACGTTCAAGAATTTTCCAGTTTTTTCTCTCGTTGCTCGCGCGAGTCTCGACGTTTTGTCTGCGCGAGTGCGCGAGGACGAGGGAAAGGAAAGAGAGAGAGAGAGAGAGAGAGAGAGAGAGAGAGAGAAAACGCATCAGCAGGCACGTCTACAGAGTCGAGAGAGACGAGTTGGCTGATCGCGCGACAGCAGAAAGGTCGGTCGAGGAGCGAGAGAGAGAGAGAGAGAGAAAAAAAAAGAGAGAGAGAGAGAGAGAAATTTTTTTAGGGGCGACGACGTGGACGCAATGAATACCGTTTAGGAGTATAAAATTTGCGTCTGGTGTTCGTGCAAATTTATTTCTCTTCGTACACCGGCAGAGGGAGCGGGCGAGGGTGGGAGACAAAAGTGTTAATCAATCACTTTTAACGATGTTAATAAAAAAAAATCGATAATAAATAATAATAATAATAATAAATAGGAATAATAATAATAATAATAATAATACTAAAAATAATAAAAATAATAAAAAAAGCGAAACAATCGGAGATGTTAACACAAAGTAAATTTTACGCTCTATTTATTCACTACACTTTCGTGTAGTATGATAGGGGGCGGGTCCTCGCGGCTGTTCAGCTCTCTGGTGAACGCTGCTGCTCTCTCTCTCCATTATTCTCCACAATTGTGTCTGCGTGTGGGTGCGTGTGTGCGTGCGTGAGTGCGTGAGTGCGTGCAATGCTCGCATTTTAACGAAAAGAAAAAAAAAAAAAAAAAAAGAAAGAAAAAAAAAATCAACGAGTGCGCAAAAAGGGGGGTGAATCGTGTGGTGAACGTGCAGAGAAATAAATAATAAACGAGAGTACTTAAAACTTATGGAAATAATTTAAAAAAATATGGAAATAATTTTAAAAAAATCACGAGATAATTAAATTTGAATGATAATAAAAATATTAAAAAAAAAAACGAAAAAATAGGAAAAGAATTTTGAAATGCTGTGAGGCCATTGTTTAATTGGCAAAAAAAAAGAGAGACTAGCGATGTTCGGTCACGTTGCTCGGTGTGTGCTGTGCGCGAAATATAAATAATTATATTTATCGAGAAATCAAGATAGATAAAGAGTAAGAGAGAGAAAAAAAGAGGAGAATAACGAAAAAAAAGTGCTTTGGTGCTGATATACAACAGAGTTTGTTGGAGTAATTAAATTTTTCGCCTTTTTTTCGTTTTTCGAGCAAACGAAACGACGTTTTTTCCTCCCAGTACCCGCGGTGGTTTCGCAGAATCCGCCCCAAACATCAGTGCCTATCTCCTGCATTGCTTTTTTCTGAGATTAGAATTCTTCGATTGTAAATAACAATAATAATAATAATAATATTATTATTAATAATAATTGAAAAATAAATAATACGACAGCTGGACGAGACTCGGAGATTCCAATACACACACACACACACGCACATATATATATATATATATATATATATATATATATATATATATATATATCCACACTCATCCACACGTACAAAAGAGAGGGAAAAAAAGGACAACGGAAAACCTCGTCATCGTGAGTAATTTTTTTGATTATTTATTTTATGTTTTTTTTATTTTTTTTAAATTACAATTCTGTAGATTTTTAGTGCGCAATATCCTAAATTGAATTTTGACGTTTTTTTTTAGTACGATTTTAAGTGGTGAATGAAAATTTTCGATTTTTTTTCCTGTAATTTTTGTCTGACCGTGAACGACCTTTTTCACTTGCTTATTTCTGTCTGAGCAGGAACTAGTAGTTACTCGATTTTTTTCGCCAATGTTCCATCAGATCAGACAGAATTTGCATATTATTATTATTATTATTATTATTAATATTATTATTAATATTATTATTTTTTGTTATTCCAATAATTATGACCTTTAGGATTTTTACGTCCATTATTTTTTCCTAACTAACTTTACTGCACTTCGTCGTTTTTCATTTCCTGTAGCTCGCGAGAATGCGACTGCAGCCAATTTGGTTTTTTTTTTCTTTCTTTATTACAATTCTGTAGATTTTTAGAACGCTTTTAAGTGGTTAATGAAAATTTTCGATTTTTTTTCCTGTAATTTTTGTCTGACCGTGGACGACCTTTTTCACTAGCTTATTTCTGTCTGAGCAGGAATTCGATTTTTTTCGCCAATGTTCCACCAGATCAGACAGCATTTGCATATTATTATTATTATTATTATTATTATTATTATTATTATTAATATTATTATTATTATTATTATTATTATTATTATTATTATTATTATTTATGTTATTCCAATAATTATGACCTTTGGGATTTCTACGTCCATTATTTTTTCCCAACTAACTTTACTGCACTTCGTCGTTTTCCATTCCCTGTAGCTCTCGAGAATGCAACTGCAGCCAATTTGGGCTATATGACATTTGCACGAGAGCATAGCAAAATGGCTGAAAATCTGTACCGATACGATCGGCTCTTACGGCAAAGTTAGTCTTTCATTTAGGGACTTATTAGACCTTCTCGACTGAGCAATTTAATATTTTCTTGTATATATTTCTTTTATTCGTACAGCATCCCCCACTTTTTACGAGAGTCACCCCTTTTTTCGATTTTCTCTCATTGCGTCCGTAGTCGATTTGGGCCCTACTGTATCACATTTGCACGAGAGCATAGCAATATATATATATATATATATGTCTTTTATTCGTATAGCATCCTCCACTTTTTACGAGAGCCACCCCTTTTTTCTCTTTTTGCGAGTGCAGCCCATTTGGGCCCTACTATATCACATTTACACGAGAGCATAGAAAAAATATATATATATGTCTTTTATTCGTACAGCATCCTTCACTTTTTACGAGAGCCACCCCGTCTTTCCGTTTTCTCTTTTTGCGTCCGAAGACGATTTGGGCCTTACTGTATCACATTTGCACGAGAGCATAGTAAAATGGCCAAATATCTGCGTTGGTTATTTTACTCATTTGGTAACATTTAGTTGCTGGGAGATTATTCCTACAGGGTAAAAATCTATAAAAATAAAATGATAATTGACTTTCAATTAATTTTATATTGACGTGAATAGTATTATATATATATATATATATATATATATATATATATATATATATAACTGCGAAATAAATAATATAATTATTTTTTAAATGCTTCATTAGGTCTGTTTCTCGGTGTGTATATATTATTTATGGCGGATAAAACTATTTTCTTAATGAATTATTTACTTTTACAATAATATAATTAGATTTTAATTTAATTTAATTCGTTTTTGTGATATATCGATGTATGCATATATGACGAATTCTTGAGATCGAGGATTATTTTCCATCACAATAATAACCAATTTCATGTTAGCTCTGTGCAATGAATTTCATGTTAATATGCAAAAACTCACATCATCAGAAACTCTGTTATTTTTGGGTTAAACCAAACACAAGTTTTACCATCTGTCTAACAATAATCTACGATGGGTTCATTGAGGGTGTCAGTTTGACTCGAATCAATATTTTCGGTTAATCTTCTTTTTTTTCTTTCCCTGTAACCGAATTTTTTAACAGGGTATAAAATTTATAGAGGTGATTTTTTTTTTTTTAAACGAAGAGAATATTAAGGGGTCAAGGAGAATATTAAGGGAATCAATATTTTCGGTTAATCTACTTTTTTTTTTCTCCCTGTAAACCGATTTTTTTAGTGGGGTATAAAATTTGCAGAGGTGAATATTTTTTGTTTTTAACGAAGAGAGTATTAATGAGTTCAACGAGACTCTCGAATCAATATTTTCGGTTAATCTACTTTTTTTTTCTCCCTGTAAACCGATTTTTTTAGTAGGGTATAAAATTTGCAGAGGTGAATATTTTTTGTTTTTAACGAAGAGAGTATTAAGGGGTTCAACGAGACTCTCGAATCAATATTTTCGGATAATCGATTAAATTGTTTTCTCTTATAATTCCATCAGCCTGACAAGCTGTAAAGTTTAAAATGAGGGTGAGCAAAAATTGAGTATCAAAATTTTTGTATTTTTTTTAATTGATTCCTGCAATTGTAAAATTCGTTTGATAATTTTTTAAATAATTTCAATCAGCTGATCCAAATTATCCAAAATGAATGAAATATTTTCCATAATGAAGAGAGTTGAGGTTCGATTTTATCGCTCGTATTTCGCAAAAATTGAGTATCAAAATTTTTGTATTTTTTAAAAATGATTCCTGCAATTGTAAACTTCGTTTGATAATTTTTTTAATAATTTTAACCAGCTGATTCAAATTATCCAAAATCAATGAAATATTTTTTTCATAATGAAGAAAGTTGAGGTTGAGAATTTTGATACTCAATTTTTGTATTTTTTTTAAATGATTCCTGCAATTGTAAAATTCGTTTGATAATTTTTTAAATAATTTTAACCAGCTGATCCAAATTATCCAAAATCAATGAAATATTTTCCATAATGAAGAAAGTTGAGGTTCGATTTTATCGCTCGTATTTCTCATAGTATAACATTTATTTATTATTATTACATATATATTATTGCCTTTATTTGTTTTTATTGCGTACATTGTTATTATTGCCTTTATTTGTTTTTATTGCGTACATTGTTATTATTGTTATTTCCATACAGTCATAATTTTTTTTTTTTTTCTTCTTTTTTTAAAAATCTTTCTTTATATTTTCGTGGCTTTATATTTCATGATATTTTGGACGAATCAGTCTCGAAAAGGGACAATAATATCCGCTTGACTGGGAAATCAGTATACGTGCCAGACACACGCGAGTCTATCAGAGGTCATTTTTTCTGTTGTTTTATCACTATGCTCTGCCATTCTACGTTTTTTCACTGTGTCACAAATCGTCTTGATAATCCTCGCTGGCAAAACATTCGCTCTGTATCTAACTTGTATATATATATATACACACACACATATGTCTATATATATATATATATATATATACAGCTTGACGGTAGTTGCTCTAATTCCAGAGATCATAAAATCGATCGGGTGTTTTGGCTCGCGTGCCTCCACGACTCCAGATCTGATATATACACACACACACACACATATATATATATATATAATAATAATAATAATAATCAAGTCCGTTTGCTCGAAACGCTCACCAACATTCACAGACATTAACGAGCAAAAACGAGATAGAAGGAGAAAAAGGGGGAAATGCTACTAGAGGGGTGCGTTCGACACGCTGGACCCTGGGGAAAAATTATTAACAAAGAAAAAAAAATTAATAAAATAGTAAAATAATGCATTTCAAATCATCATATCTTCGGTTTGGCTTGCCTGCTCGAGATAAAATCAATTCCATTAAAAAAACAAAAATAGCATTAAATTGCTAAAATGGAGTGAGATTTTTGGTTGTTGAACGATTTTAATATTATGAAAATTTTAATATTATAAGATCTGAAGTTTTTAATATTATGATTATTCGGCTAAAACATCCAGGGGTCAATCGTGTCGAACTCGTGTCGAACGGGAAAAATTGTTAACAAAGAAAAAAAATAATAAATTAGTAAAATAATGCATTTCAAATCATCATATCTTCGGTTTGCCTTGCCTGCAAGAGATAAAATAAATTCCATTTAAAAAACAAAAATAGCATTAAATTGCTAAAATGGAATGAGATTTTTGGTTGTTGAACCATTTTAATATTATGAAAATTTTAATATTATAGGATCTGAAGTTTTTAATATTATGATTATTGGGCTAAAACATCCAGGGGTCAATCGTGTCGAACTCGTGTCGAACGGGAAAAATTGTTAACAAAGAAAAAAAATAATAAATTAGTAAAATAATGCATTTCAAATCATCATATCTTCGGTTTGCCTTGCCTGCAAGAGATAAAATAAATTCCATTTAAAAAACAAAAATAGCATTAAATTGCTAAAATGGAGTGAGATTTTTGGTTGTTGAACGATTTTAATATTATGAAAATTTTAATATTATAAGATCTGAAGTTTTTAATATTATGATTATTATTGGGCTAAAACATAGGAAATAAAAAGAGAGTCGACCAGGGAAGTAGTAAAAGCTCGTGGTATAGCCTATTTGGCTCGGTAAAATCCTTTTTTCAAACTTTCCTTTTATATATGTCCATTCTATATACATATATATATATATATATATATATATATATATATATATATATATATATCGTTCATCTCGTGCTTTGGTACTTTGCCAATTTTCGAGGAAAACTCGTTCTCTCTCTCTCAGACTCGATGTGTGTCCATTGACCAAAACGAGACGGTCTGCATGATGGCAAATATCCTACCGCATTTCTTTGCACTCTCATCCACATTTTCCACCCCTTCAGCGACTCGCCCAACTCCCTTGCACGAGCCTTTCTTTTTTTTTTTTTCTAGATCGAACATAACCTCTCTTGGACACACTTTACGATGCCCATGTAAGCACTTATCGCAAATATGTTATTTCCCAAGAGGAGCATTACTGTTTAATCATATTAATGCCTGTTACTGGCTGTATACTAGTTATATATATATATATATATGTACTTATGTGTGCATATATAGGTGTGTACATAGGTGTACAAACTATATGGAGAGGTAATGAGTATATATATATTGATGCAAAAGTCTTTAACTTGGGTAGCCACCGTCTCGTGCCACCATTTCGATTATTATAATATTATATATATATATATATATATATAGCTGATATTAGCATTAGGTGATGCGGTATATATATATATATATACCGCATCCGCTAATCGATTGCTAAGTGTTCGATGGTCGCACCAAACCACCATTGAGTATACCACATTTTAACGCGTCCACATCCCTAACGTTTCCTTATCGTTTGTATTAAACACGTAATCTCATATATACTTCTCGTGCATTGGTTTTTCCTTCACGATATGAATATGTGATAAGTTATTTCGGAATATTCTAACGATCAATCATGCCTGATATGTTTTACCAGATTTTTTTTTTGCTTCAAGTATAGAAAAATCTGTTATGATTATTATTTTAATTTTATTGACAAAAATAATTGACAAATATTTATTCGAATAATTAATTTGTATATATATATATATATATATATATATATATATATATATATATATATATATCGCATCCGCTAATCGATTGCTAAGTGTTCGATGGTCGCACCAAACCACCATTGAGTATACCACAATTTAACGCGTCCACATCCCTAACGTTTCCTTATCGTTTGTATTAAACTCGTAATCTCATATATACTCCTCGTGCATTGGTTTTTCCTTCACGATATGAATATGTAATAAGTTATTTCGGAATATCCTAACGATCAATCATGCCTGATATGTTTTACCAGATTTTTTTTTTGCTTCAAGTATAGAAAAATCTGTTATGATTATTATTTTAATTTTATTGACAAAAATAATTGACAAATATTTATTCGAATAATTAATTTGAATGGTTATTGAATTGAAAGAATTTAATTATCTGTCGTGGAATTTTTTTCATGTGGTAATTAAATTGTTAGATTCAGAATGAGCACAAGCTGAAAAATCGATGGTCGTACGAGTGTTGTAATTGATCCGCGATAGGTCAGGCGAGAAATGACAATCGGTAGAGCTCAGGGGTGTGTTCATTGACTGTATCTCTGCGCCATCATTTCAGCCCGGCATCGTTGAGACCGCCGAGGCCATGCTGAGCTTCATTAGTGAACTTTGTCCGGTTCTCCGTATGCTCATGGCCCTTTTTCTCTGTCTCTCCCTTTCTCGTACTGTCGTTATCGCACTGGATGACAGCATTGGTGTCTCGCTTGAGAACCTTCACCATGCTCCAGACTCATTCATTCGCAATTTATGCTCCCACATCTCTATACATCCACTTATATTTGCAATTAAACACGCAGAAGAGCCCTTAAGAGAACGTCGTGGTTTTTCATACATGGGATTGTTAGATAACGAGCATTTAGAGAATCATTGTCTGATCGCACGGATCCAATTTTTTTTCATTTTTTATTCAGGTCTGGTCTGATCATAAACGATTATTTTCACTGATTTTTTGTTGACTGAACAGGGAATAAGTAGGTACATACTCGTACATACTTCAATTTTCTGTCTGATCGTGCAGATCTTACTTTTTCATTTTTTATTCAGGTCTGGTCTGATCATAAACGATTATTTTCACTTATTTTTTGTTGACTGAACAGGAACAAGTAGGTACTCTTACATATCTCAATTTTCTGTCTGATCGCGCCGATCTTACTTTTTCATTTTTTATTCAGGTCTGGTCTGATCGTAAACGATTATTTTCACTTATTTGTTGTAGTCTGAACAGGAACAAGTAGGTATTCGTACATATCTCAATTTCCTGTCTGTTCGCACAGATCTTACTACTTCATTTTTATTCAGTTTTGGTCTGATCGTAAACGATTATTTTCACTTATTTGTGGTTGTCTGAACAGGAACAAGTAGATAAATACATAGCTCAATTCTTTGTCTGACCAGACCAGATATTTCTACTTATTTGTTTCGCGAGGTGCCGTCTGATCGACGTCGGTTTTTCTACTTATGGCTTCGTTCAGCTCACGGTCGACGCGCATAGATTTTCTCTTTAATTTGTTCGTACGACCCATGTTTGAGAATAACTTATTTTCCTACTTACTCGTCTGCTAAGTCAACGTCTGATCAGAATTGGCCTATGCTACTAATTCGTTAGTCGCGCTTACGTCTGACAGAAATTAATCTGCCATTCGATTGTGTCTGACTAAAATGTATTTTTCTACTAATACGTTCGTTAAGTTTATGTTTGAGTCAACTTTCTTCGGTAGTCAATAGTAGGTTTCGTGTCTCTCGTGTTCATATTCTACTCATTTTTTCACTGACAATGAGTTTCGGAACCATATTTTTCTATTAATTCATTAGTAGTGAAGTCTGATCAAAATGGATATTTCTACTCGTTTGTTTGACGAATCTCTGTCTGATAAAAGTAAATTTCACTATTCTCATGTTTATTGAGTCTGCGCCTGACTAAAATAGATTGTACCATGCATTAATTTTTCTAAGCACGCGTCTGACCAAAACAAATTACTCTACTTGAACTTTGCCATCAGGCACAATTTTTCCTACGTCATCAACGAGACAGACGCTGTCAATCTTCAGTTACATCCTGAATAATCCAGTCGATTATTCTATAAATATCTTTCTCACTATCGTTTTCTTCAACCCCCGTAACTTTTTCACTTCGCGACCCTCTCTTCAAACTTATTCGTATCGACCCTCTTAACTCGATGGGCGGTTCTCCAGCCTCAAGTGACAAAGTTATAAGTCTTTCGCGCATGTTGATGAAATACCATGCTTACCTTACTGAGTTTGCTTAAATAAATGCCCGGTCCCCTCTCTTTTTACACTCCGATACATCAATATCGTTATCGAGCCCTGTGGGTTAAATCTAAAACTCATTATTTTCCTTCCAAAACGTCGCTCAAAAATTCTCACAAAATTAACTGATCAAGAGAAGTGATTAATTATTCACTGACAAATTATTAATTCTCTTGATCACTTTAATTTTGAGGAATTTTGTGTCGCCTTTGATTAAAACAAATTATGCACGTGAATTGACAGAATGGGCTGCCAATGGGAAAAAAATTGTGCAGAAAAAAAATATCATCATAAATACACAATTCATGTTGTGTTTGGTCGTAATAATCGTAAACAACTCCCATACATAGATATATAGGTATAGGCTCATGGGAGGTCTCGTCACAGTAGGCTCCGGCAGTCAGCAAGTGGTAAGACAGCGCGTTTAGTCAGACGTCATGTCGACTCGATTGTCTCTCTGGTATATTTTTGTGGGTTGTTCTGCGAATTGTGGGAAAATTGTTCAGCTCAAGAGCATCATTGCCGTAGTTCCCCCACGTACGCTCCGGGAATACTACTGGATCTCTCTCTCTCTCTCTCTCTCTCTCTCTCTCTCTCTCTCTCCCTCTCTCTTTCCTCTCTGCCTCTCATGGCTGTCTGATCTCTAAGGCGCCTTGACTACTGCGGTTCGATGCTCGCTCACTCCTTTGTATGCATTATATACATGCGATGTTAACTGCGAGCTCTTTGTCCCAATCGATTTATACTCTGTTAATGGCTGTGAAGCTATGCCAACGAAAATCTCTAGAGGCGAGAAGTCTGTATTGGCTACGTGCGTCACAGATGCAAACGTAGCGACTGAGAGTGTGTTTTGTGAACGTCCAATGAGCTGAAGGTGACGATGGTTCTTCGTCCACACTATAGAGGGCACTGATGATAATTTACGCACGCTCAGCCGGTAAGTCTGTGTGGGTCACGCATGGAGTCAATAGTCATGTGGAAAAAATCTCACACATTATTGTTACATGCGAATTATATCTAAAATTTAGAAATTAAAAAGAAAAAATAAAAAAGTTTTTCCTACGCGTTACGTATAAAAACTTTTCGAAATAACTTATGTGAAATATCGACATAATAATAATGTTTAGCCTTGAAAAATAATTCTATAAATCGAGACAGGCATACCAGGAGAGTCGGAGAGATGGAAATTGAACACCAAAATATATTTTTTTGAAAAATAAACGAGCCAGGAATCATGGAAAATAATTTTGTAGCAAATTAATTATCCTCAGTAGAGAAAAATTACAGTAAAAATCGTACAAACATAATTGTTTTATTATCTTTGCGAAAGATTTATATAACTTTCTAATTGTTTTTTATTTATTTTCTATACAATTAAAAAAAATGCTTGATGACTTTAGATTTTTTTTCTAACAATGAGGATCGATTCGAATAGTGTCCTTCAGCCCTTCGACAAGTTCGATGTTGCATGATAGACGAAAAAGAGAGAAAAAAAAAAAGGTTTTTTGCTGGAAACTGGGTCGTGACAAACATGCAAGTAACGTCGGATAGAGCTTGTTTACTACAGGCTACATAAAATTTCCTCAATGTATATGAAAATCCATACTCTCAAATGAGCTCGGTCAGGATTCACCCTTTTTTTTAATTACGAACAAAAAATCAGGAGCTTGGTCTTTACCTTCGGTGGATAGACAAAAATGTGGATGGATAAAAGATTCCTTCGAGATAGACCAACGAATTTTCAAGAGAGAAAGAAAGAGAGAATAGGAGAAATAATGCTTAGTATGTTTATGGGATGAAAAGCGTTCAACAGTCGGTTGCAAAACCTGAAGGTGAAAAAAACAGGCGAAGAAGAGAAAGAGAGAAAGAGAGAGAGACAAGCTAAATGTCACACAGCTGAGGGCTCTATTGAAGGACACGTTCGATCGTACCTCACATATACCCCCTCGTTCTCTCTTCTCTCTCTCTCTCTCTCTCTCTCTCTCTCTCTCTCTCTCTCTCTCTCTCTCTCTCTCTCTTTTCATGTTTCACCCTCGCTCGTTCGTCGTTGAACTCGACAACAAATAGGCTAGTCGTGCCATTGTACGACCACGAGTTCTCGACCATCGAGCAAGGGCTTCGTGGTGCTGCGAAACAAATAAATAGCACAGTCGTTGGCATACTTCTATCTCTTCCTCTCCGTTACTTTCTCTCGTTTTACCTCTTTTTATACAATTTTATACAGTGATTAGCCACCTGAATAATGAAAGCAAAGAGTTCTAGTAGACAATAAAATAGTCTCGCTGTGCCTTAATGTATCTATTATTATATCTCATATCTGTGTTTTTCTAATCCACAATGCACTAGATTGTAACTCTCCTCGAGCAACAAATTCACTATCGAGGCTGCCAATCACTATCTAAGAGTGGCCAATCATTTGATTTTTCGTTGCTTGTGTTAGCGAAGAGTTCTAGTACACAATAAAATAGCCTCGCTGTGCCTTAATGTATCTATTATTATATCTAATATGTATCCTCAACGACGAGACCTTCATGGTCTAGCTTAAAGCTCAAAAGCTCCACATACACATACACACACCGACACAAAGATATATCTCGAATAACTGTGGAAAAGCTGTTTTTCTCGAGTTTGCCCCCCACCAAGCCTTCTCCTCATACACAGCTGTTCATAAGCACGATATATATATATATAAAACTCGCCGTGTACGAGAGAAAGAGGAGGAGAGGAAGAGGGTTGGTAGGCAATGACAAAAGGGCAAGTGTCACGGCCTATGAGTTTCCAGTCTCGCGCAACATACGACGATACGTATATATCTATATAATTTACTTTTATTAATTATATATATTGCGTTTTGCCAGCTTTTGCTAATTAATTGGTAACCCTCGATGTGTGGCGAGAAGGAAATGCTGGCTCATCCAACGACCAAGAGCGAGTGAGAAAGTTCTCACTGGGCTTGATACTTTTTTTCTTTCCTTCTCCTTTTCATTTCATAATGGACTATCTTGCCCAATTATTAATTATTCAAGCGTTTCAAAT